>JAHFWG010000553.1:0-43080 GCA_020233015.1 Callinectes sapidus | reverse complement strand
AAACACCCTCGAAAACTGGCGTCACTTAAGCAGGAGCCTTGAAATAGTGGAGGTGAAGTGGTGAGGTGTTTCTGGAAGAGGACATAAGATAAACGAGACACCTGTAGTTAGCTGGGCCGTCCCTGCTGACACACATGAGCTGTCCATATGCGGCATGTTGAAACTCTTAACTAGGGCTTCAATTTTCACCTCCCTAGGCACGCTCCTGGTATTTTGTCTCAGTTTTGACGTTTCTAAAGTTCGGACAGACTTAGTTCTGGTGAGGGTGTTCTCGTTAATGCATTCTGGTTTGATGGTTAAGGATTTGCAGTTGGTTAGGTTAGGTTAGGTTTGGTTAATCTGGTTTTACTTCATTGCCTTCCAGTTTGAGAAATTTGAAGGTTTGCTGTTCGTTAGATTATTCCAAATTTTGTCTTTTTTCCAGCTATGCCTCTGTTTTTTTAATTCTCACTAATGTATGTGTAACTATCAGTCAGGTTAAGCCATTTGTATATAGCACTGGGTAAGCAAGTCATTTCATTTTTGTTTTCTTTATATTTCATCTTATTTTAGTTGACAAGATTTCCAGAAAGTTAAGTTACCTCTCTCTTGCTTTCTGTATGTACCATTTCTCTTCTTAAACTAGCAAAGATTCCCTCTATTTATTCTGATTAAGTCAAGGTACCACTGTCTTGCCTTCTGTATGTACTATTACTCTTCTTTAACTAGCAAAGATTTCAATTAAGTCCGCTGTACCTCTTGTATTTCCTCTATTCTGGTCGCAAGTCTCTATTTATTCTGATTAAGTCAAGGTACCACTGTCTTGCTCTCTGTATGTACTGTTACTCTTCTTTAACTAGCAAAGATTTCAAATAAGTCCGCTGTACCTCTTGTATTTCCTCTATTCTGGTCGCAAGTCTCTATTTATTCTGATTAAGTCAAGGTACCACTGTCTTGCTCTCTGTATGTACTGTTACTCTTCTTTAACTAGCAAAGATTTCAAATAAGTCCGCTGTACCTCTTGTATTTCCTCTATTCTGGTCGCAAGTCTCTATTTATTCTGATTAAGTCAAGGTACCACTGTCTTGCTCTCTGTATGTACTGTTACTCTTCTTTAACTAGCAAAGATTTCAAATAAGTCCGCTGTACCTCTTGTATTTCCTCTATTCTGGTCGCAAGTCTCTATTTATTCTGATTAAGTCAAGGTACCACTGTTTTGCTCTCTGTATGTACTATTACTCTTCTTTAACTAGCAAAGATTTCAATTAAGTCCGCTGTTTTCCCTCTATTCTGGTCGCAAGTCTCATTTTATTCTGGTTCTGAGATTAAAGCAAGTTAGGTTAGCTCAGTACCTCCTATCACACCTGCCTATCTGAGAATATTAAGGACTTTACATAGGTTAGCTGAGTGTGACACCTATAGGCCAGACAGCAGCGGAGGTAAGGCACTGTACAGCTCCCTTCTTGTGTAGTAGTGGTGTGAAGTGCAGTTTGTCAAGGTAACTTAGTGGTGTCGTTAGTGGTGTGGTGTGTTAAGGGGTGTCTGAAGTTGTTGTTTTTTACTCCCATGTTGTTTTTGGAAGTTTGTGGAAGTTTTATTTTTGTATTGTGATTTGTGAAGTTATGGAAGTTATCGGTTGTTATTTCTCGCGTTAAGAAGTTGTGGTTTACTTGTTGGTTTTCTTATTTTTGTTTTTTTTATAAGATAATTACTGTTTTCTTATGTAATTGTCTTTTTTTGAAGTTATTAGAGGATACAGTTTAGATATTAATTGGTAGGATCTTAAAACAATATCACATTATGGTTTGTTATATACTTTTCATGGATTTTTAAGGTAACATTCCAAAGAAGTCATGGTTTTTGAGTGATAATCTTTTAGTATGGATGGTTGAACAAATGTGAATAGGGAAGAATAATGGGAGGTGATCATGCCATCTCCTATGAATGATATATGAATAGGAATACTGATAATGAGAAGAAAATAGGATGAGAGAGCTGTTGTTTTTACTTTTCTTTCATACGTTTATTTTTGTTTCTTTTTATTTTACTCTTTTTTTTCATCTGATATATACTACACATGATTTAGGAATGGTTTGGCAGACTAAAGAGGAAAGTTGGAAAGTTGAACTAAGAATGCATGAAGATTTTGAAAAGAAATGTGTAAATAGACAACATATTTAGCAGTTTTGTATATTTAATTATTCTACATGCATAAAATTAACTAGAAAAATTATCAGAGAGAGAGAGAGAGAGAGAGAGAGAGAGAGAGAGAGAGAGAATGTATGCGTGTGTGTTTTTAAATACACGACAATCACTAAACTCATAAGCTTTGAGGTGTGAAGTATGAGGGAACTGAATTAAATAAAGATGTATTACTGAACTTAACTAAATAATGAATCTGTTAACTAAATCTGTGACTAATGAAAAGACAGGAATGAGAAGAATGAAAGAGGTGCTGGAAAACCTGGTCTGAACACACACACACACACACACACACACACACACACACACACACACACACACACACACACACACTCACACACACACACACCAATGAATCAATGGAGTGTGTCTGTCTGTCTGTATGTCTGTGTGTATGTAGGGGGATGAAAACGAGAAAGACAACAACACAATACATATAATGGTAATTTTTTTTAGACTTAAGAAAGAAAATAGAGAAAAAGAAGATCTAGAAAACGATACAAAGTTGAACAAATATGGTATAAAGAAACTTCTCATGAATAAAAAGTTTTGAGATTAACAAGATAGATAGATACAAACTAATGCAGAAAATGAAAGATGAATAAATTTGAGTATGAAATATGAAGAAAAAAATGATAAGAAATATTTTGAGAATCAACCAAAACATTACATCATATTATAGACACATGTATTAGCTATTCACAAAAAAGATCAATACATTTCAACACCATTAACAATACTATACACATTACTAGAAACAGCATCAACATATCCTGAAGTGCATATCTGTATTCACTCTACCGCTCTATAGAAACCCGTGACCATTAACACATTCCAAAGGTGTTTAGCCGCGAACTGAACCCTTTTCCTAACACACCAGGTAACAGGATCACTACAAATTGCTTTTCTCTGACTGTTGGTTCATCTTGCTTTCCTTAGTGGCTTGACGCAGAGCAGTGACGCAGCCTTGACACCCCCTAACCATGTGTCTGTGCTTCCCCTGTCTGTGTGTCTGTCTGTCTGCTGTGCTAAGTACCCCTCAGTGTCTCTGTGTTCCTGTGATTGCTTCTTTGTCTCATTCCTTCCTTCCTGTCTTGTCTTCTTTGTTTTCTTTGATTCTTACTCTTTTTTTATGCTTTCTTCTCTATTTCTCTTTTTGACTCCTTGCATTTCTTTCTCTCTTGCTTATTTTTGTCTTCCCTCTTTATCTATTCTTTTTCCTCTCATTTACTATTCCTCCTCCTTCTTTCTCATTTATCAGCATTCTTTCTCTCTTTGTCTTCCTCTATTATCTACTTTATTCCCCTTTTCACTCACTCTTCCTCCTCCTCTTCCTTTCTCATTTATCAGTATCTTTTCGTCCTCCTCTTAAACCTCCTCCTCCTCCTCCTCAGTGTTTGTATTGCCTGCCGCCTGTACAGTGAAGAGAAATACTCCTTATAAGCAAAGAGAGGTGTTCCTTAAGCTGCCTTACCGAGCCACATGTCCCTGGTGCTCACTAACAAAAGTACTGCAGGTTATGATAGACTTGAGGATTTGATGTCTGGTTTGCTCTTAAAGTTTTGTGTCTTAAGGTGTTAAATCTTGTGTTTTTGGTGTGGAGGTGATATTGTTGATTTGCACTTTGGTTTATTGACAAAAAGACACTGCACACCAAAAATTGCACCTTGAAATTATTAATGCAAGCCAGAAATGAGACAAAAGAAATGAAAAAACCAGAATAGAAGTAAGATAAGACAAAACAAAGAAGAGATGGCAATATATTTATGATGTTCCTTCCTTATAACATTAAAAACTATCAAAATTACCCTTAATAACCCCATTCTGATCACAACAACAAAATATTAAAGGAAAAATTTATTGGCAATGCTCCTTATTGAAGTCAGCGTTGAGGGAAGCCAGTTAGGCCCAAAGACTGTCACCAAATTTCTTGCAGCATTTCCTTGAGTGGTGAGGGCAAGGGACAACTCTTGTATCTCCACCACACACTGTGACTCCATGCTACCACCACCTGTTTTAAATTATCTTCCTTAGTTCCTTGTCATTTCACGGTTTCTTTGTTGTTCCGCCTCTCCTGTGTTGTGTTGTGTTGTGTTGTGTTGCACTCCTCTCGGCTTCCACTGTCTGCCTCCCCTACGCATATTTTTCCTGCTTGTAGTTGTAGCGTTCCTCTCAGGGCTGGGTGGTGAAGCCTGAGGTGCTGAGGGGGTGGATGTGCCGCTACAGGCCAGGAAAATGTGGCGTGTGCGGAGGAAGTGGTGGGTGCCTGCCTCTAAGAACAAGCTGTCTGCTTACTCTGTCTGGTGACTTACTTACCCAAGAGCTTGGTGCCCGTCACCTTGCATGGCCGGCCCCTCAAGAGTTACATTTGTCAGTACAGATTCCTGCTTTACCAATACTACTACTACTACTACTACTACTATCCTACTATCCTACTACTGCTACTACTACTACTACTGCTACTACTACTGTTACTACTGCTACTACATTATATTCTCTCCCATTAACTTGAGATGTTCCATGTAAGTGTTTCTCTGACTACTTAACCTGTAATAACCTCCTTGACCAAGTGATTCATGTTGAAGTGTCCTGTCCCCCGATGTACTCTGCCTCCCTGCTAGTGTGGCATCCTCGTGGCGTCTGCCTTGGCCGGCCACTGCACCGCACCACTACTACTACTACTACTACTACTACTACTACTACTACTACTACTACTACTACTACTACTACTACTACTCACTCCTCTCTCTCATGACACTGTGCAATCCTCTCATGTGCCACGGCTCATCCTATTTAGGCCACAGTGTGCGGGGACGCCTCAGTGGGGTGGTGGGCGGTGCAGTGGTGGTGGTGGCAGTGTGCCACGGGCTGAGTGGTGAGTGTGCAGTGATGAGCACAGCAGCACAGCAGCACAGCACACACACACAGTGGCAAGAGTGGTGGTGTTCACACACTGGTGTAGTGATGCACTGTACACACAAGGCACTCAACTCTATCATTGTTGAGTGTGGCTTTCTGTTGCACACCATAACAACACCACACCCACCACATTGTTGGCAGTTGAGGTGTGTTGTGAAGTCTTCCTTTCTTTACTGCAACTTCTTCCCTCTTGTCACAGTTGTTCCCTGCACCTCTCACCATCTCATCTTACCAATCAGACTCATCCTTCTCACATACTGAAAGTCACTGCCTCACATACACTACACTTTGGTTAGTGGTAGTGCTGCTGCCACCTGTGCTACTGCTGCTGCTGCTGTGTGTGTGTGTGTGTGTGTGTGCGGGTGTGCGTGTGCACATGTGTGCGTGGAATGCCTCCACCACAGGACACACACTGGTGCACTGCTACTCTCAGCACCCGAGTGTGCTGGCACCACCACAGCTCCCTCACTCAGACAGCTGGGCGGCAGTGTACAGTGCTGCTAGGCCTGGGGTGGGTGATGGGTGAGGCAGTGTGGCAGTGTGGCAACGACGGCACTGTGGTGGAGGTGTGTGGTGTGTGGTGTGTAATGGTGTGTGGTGTGTGGTATGTGACAGTGGAGGGCCAGGGTAGGCAGCACTTAGTAATTAGAACAATAATGGTGTGTCGTCACCTCACCACCACTCATAACAAACACACTGAGCCTCCACCAGCCCACTGGGAGTCCCGGGGCACCCCTCCCCTCTGCCCTGCTTTTGTCCCCTGTGCCTCCTCTGTGTCGCCTCGTTAAGCCGCGCTCTCGAGGCAAAGACGTCCACTGGCCTGCACAGAGACAGAGCAGACAGAGGACACAGGTGCAAACAGAGAGGGGCCTGCAGTGAGTAATGGCCGTCTAGCCTCAATTGATCTCGCCTTGTCTCTCCCGGCCTCCCGGCTTAGCTTGGAGTGGCCCGTAGAGTTAGCCGGTGTGGGGCCGACTAGCACACAGGTTAGCCAGGCCGGTCTTTATCCCATTGTGTACTGATACTGAGTCTGGCCTCTTGTGTTCCTCCCCGTGGCTGTGTTGCTCTTGTCTTGTCCTGTCCTCACCTGTCCTGTCTTTGTCTTGTCTTGCCTTGCCTTGCCTCCCCTCCGTCCTCCTCCTCCTCCTCCTCTGCTGCCTGGGAATGCTTGGTTTGCTTCAGTATTGGCAATGTTTTGGTTCGTTGCTTCAGTTTTGTTCTGTTGTTGTCTTTCTATTTATCAGTAAGTTGTATTCTTTCTCTCTTTCTCTCTGTCTCTCTCTCTCTCTCTCTTTCTCTCTCTCTCTGGATTTGTGTGTATGTGTGTATGTATGAGGAAGAGTTGGAAGAATGGTGAATTGCAGCGTAACACACACACACACATACACACACACACACACACACACACACGTTAACCTCTATATATAATGTATAGTATTTTCTATATGTATATAAACTTCCATAAGTATATACAATTTTTTCTCTTCAAGATATAATGTTTTCTTCTTTTGTTTTTTCATGCATATATTAGATGAACCTGGCTGGCAAATAATGAAATAATAATAGTAATAGTAATAATAATAATAGTAAAAGATGAATAATGTATCACAGTTATCATCTTATACAATAGTTTAAAGGATAATAGGAAATTTTCTCGTTTTAAGTTTTTCCTGCTAATTTATCTACAGGTTGAGGAACAAAGGCCAGGCTGGGATGACATGTTGTTCAGATTTATTCCTTGTTTTCATTTACCTCAGACAAGTTTCATTAGTTTTAAGAGATTTCACATGATTCTCTCTATTCTGTGGGACATGCTGTGTTGTAGAATAGCATCTTGTCTGCTCTCTCTCTCTCTCTCTCTCTCTCTCTCTCTCTCTCTCTCTCTCTCTCTCTCTCTCTCTCTCTCTCTCTCTGGTACCATTACTTTTAAGATGACCACTACTAATTGATAAGTGACATACTAATACTTATACTTATAGATTTATGCCTGCCACCATCACTACCACCATCACCACTACTATCCACTGTTACTATTACTGCACCACCACCAACACCACTACCACCACCACCACCACCACCACCACCACCACCACAATTAATACTTATTTTTATTGTAGTTATATCGATGCATATTCTATTTCTTTTTCTGAACTCAATAAGTGGATGGGTGTAACCTGGGATTATTATTATTATTATTATTATTATTATTATTATTATTATTATTATTATTATTATTATTATTATTATCGATTTAATTCTTCATAACTTCTATAACATTTTTTAGACTTTTTATCTACGTATGCTATTCCCACAAGCTACCATACACACACACACACACACACTTCATGGTGAATATTGTATGATTGTGTTGACATTCTCTGTCCTCTCTCTCTCTCTCTCTCACACACACACACACACACACACACACACACACACTAAACATTACTTTTTTTCTTTTTTTTCCCTCTTGTAAACTCCAAACATCTTTATTTTCCATATTTTTTAGAGACTTGAACAGAGAGAGAGAGAGAGAGAGAGAGAGAGAGAGAGAGAGAGAGAGAGAGAGAATAAAAAAAGTAGTTATAATCACAAAACTTTCACTACTTCATCTTTTCTCCCACTGTGTACTTTTTTTAATCATAATTTCTGCATTTCCTTTGCTTCTCTCACCGCTGTTTACTCGCCAAGCCACAGCATTATGTAGTAACTCAGCCTTTCCACTTGGCCGTTTTCCGTTCTTCCTTCGTTCCATCACTGCGCATTTTGCCGTGTGATATGCTGGCTGTTATTCCTCAGTGTACTGGTGATGTTCTATAAATAACCCATTGTGCTGCTGTGTTGCCTTGTTCTTCCTTGCTGTTCCTTTCACTCTATAAACTCACTTCCCCTCCTCAGCATATTTCAATTTTATGTGTTGCCATATTCCTCATTGCTTTTACCTGCTATGGCAATATATGTGACAGCCCTATATGTGTTACTGCCTCACCCACACTAACAGGACACCTCAAGCTATAGCAGTCTCGTCCGTGCATTAAATTGTTCAGTTGATAGCCAGGTTTCTCATTAGGTTGGTTTGTGCAAAGATTTGAGTGTTCCTGCTTGAAGTGGGGTGAGGTATTTCAGTTTTTTGGTGTTGTAACTTGTTTTTTTCTATTTTTATTCCGATGTTTTCCTCCCCTCCACCCCCTCTTTCCATTCCCAAGACATTATTCATCTGCTTTCTCTTTTCTTGTTTACATTGATTCTCTCTTTCTCTCTCTGTCTTGGTCTTTCCCTCTCTTCTTTTCACTCCTCTCCTCCTCCTCTTGCTTATTCCATCATTCCAGTTCTTTCTAAATTTCTTCTTTGACTTTTCCTACTGCCATCTGTTCAATTATCTCTGTCAGTCACTCTCTCCTCACATAAGTCCTTCAAATCCTACAATTCTCTCCTGTCATTCCTACATATCCTCTTCTCTCACTCCCATCATGCCATCCTTTACTGTCTACATAACCTTTCTTTCCCTCAATGCATCAATACTCACCAGCTTCTCTATCTCTCAACCTACATAACGTTTTCTAATACACTCTTGCTACCCTCTGCCCTATATTTCCCACATCAAACCACCCCACTTAACCTAACCTAACCTAATCTAACCTCCCCTCCCTCCACCAGCCCTGTCCTCCCGTCCCCACCCTGCCAGGCCATCCCACCCTCATGTAACCCCCCTTACCACTGTTGCAGAGCGGCAATATAAAAACAATTCACTTCATATCTCTGGCCGAGGACGATGCGGTTATTACCACTGACATATCAATCGTTTAGGCAAGTATTGATCTGCACGGCTACAAAACATCTCCCTTCAGACCCCTACAGACCCCTTCGAATCCCCTCAGATCCCCTCAGATGCCCTCAGATCCTATTATCCAACCCCCATCCATCCCTAGTCAGTCCATAGCTAAGACTCGCCTAGTGCAGCCTCACTGTCACCTCTGGCCACCTCTTAGACGTAATTGATCTTAACTACACTTCACGAGTCATTAGATATCCCGGTGACTTCTAGTTGAGGGTAGGGAGTGTCGTTGCAATAGTAGTAATGAGACACTCCCCCATTGGCACAGATTTGGGGTTTAGGGGGGTAGAGAAAGTGTACATAATGTGGTGTATATATATCAAACCAGCACACACACACACACGGCCCCCTTGCTTTTATCCTTCTCCTGTCCTATATCCTGTGTTTTTTTTATTCCCCTTTGTTATTCCTTATTGTTTATTGTTTATCTGTTTTTTGTTTCATTTGTCTTGTTCTTTCTTTCAATTACTGTTCTTATTTTTCTTTTATTCTATACTTCTCCTGTTCATCCCTATTCCAATATCCTTAACCCTCTCTCTCTCTCTCTCTCTCTCTCTCTCTCTCTCTCTCTCTCTCTCTCTCTCTCTCTCTCAGTAATTTTGTTTTTTGTATGATTGTTTACATATTTCTTCACTTTCCTTACTCTTTCTTTACTGTATTATTTTGTTCCTCCTTTTCTTCTTGTCTGCTTTACCTCTGTGTATAAAAGAGAGAGATAGAGAAGTTGAACACACTATATACTTTGTGCAAAAAGAAAAAAAAAAAAAAAAAAGAAAGAGAAAGAAATGAATTTTTTTATGATCCTGTAATCTTTTTATAAATTCTTTGGTTAAAACTTCCTCTCACATTCCATTAACACCTGCTGTCTGTGATCTTCCTTCCCCCTCAAAAAACATTACAAGAATCCCCTTTCTTATCCTACAAACAAATCCATTATTTACCTTCTTTCTTATTCAAAAACCTCCATTTAACCTCATATATATTTTTCTTCTGTTTACAGTATTCCATCACACATTTCAGTTATTATTCTCAAAGCATCTCATTGTTTCTTCCCTTCTACAAAACCTTTCATTGCTTGTATTCTTTTCAGACTCCCTTTTGAAACCTTATATATTTCTTCAGTACACTTAAGCCTCTGTTATGCATTTTAATTGTCACTTTGGTATCTATTTTGTTCTTTATGAAACCTGGTATATGTGTCTTTCTAAAATCCCAGTTGATATCTCTCATAAATGTCTATCATGCTTTCTAATTCTCATAAACCCATCAATAGCTTTCTAAATTCCCTTAATGAAATCTTATATACACTTCTTTCACAGCTAAACCTTCCATCATGCACTCCAACAATCACAATGCAAACAAATCACTGTATTCCTTAAAAAACCCTTTATTGAATCTTTTATTATTTATATCCCCTTGTGTTCCCCCACCCATATCATATCCAATGCCTTATAACACCTTCTCATGCATTCAAATACTCACACTCCATTTAAATCTCTTTCTATTCCCTGTAAACATATCTACGAACCTGTTACCATTAATATTCCCTGGTCCTTCCCCTTCCATGCAATCCAATGCTTTATGACAGCCTCCCCTGCCTTGCTCTTCCATCACCAGCCCCTGTAGATGTTTAAACTCCCCTGCAAACTCCCCCTCACTTCCTGCCATCCCCCACGCACTGTATTCTTGTATTCTTGCGTCTGTAGTGTGACCGAGTCTGTGTACGTCCTTCCCCCGTGATCCCTGTTACTTAGAGACCCTTGGTATACTGATAATCTGCCGGTCATTTCAGTGTGTTAGTTAGGGAGTGTATAGGACGTGTGGCAAGCTATGTTTTAGATGTTCACTCACTCACTCACTCACTCGCTCACCAAGAGATGCAACAAGTATGTATTATCGCGTGTGTCCGCTGTGTGATATCCTGATCTTTATGAACTTTTTATCTCTTTATTCGTTGATTTATTAGTTGGTTAAGTTTATTTGGTTATTATTGTTTTATTTGTTTTTGTTATTGTTGTTGGTATTCTTGTCGTTAGTTTAGAGTAAGTGTTGGGTGACTCACTGACAGATGAGAGATGTTTCATATTATGCTTGTTGGCTCTGTTTCTCTTTCATAGGTGTCATTCCTCAATTAGCAAAGTTTTATTGATTTGTCTTGCAAGGTTGAAACATTACGTATCTCTCTACATTTGTTTCATTCGATTTTGTTGATATGATTTAAAGAGATAATGTGTAGGTATTTGTTTTTCCATCAATGTGCCTCCGTTGATATAGTCTGATTATTTTCTTCAAAGTCCGTCATTCTTTATCAATTTTTTGCGTAATATGGAATGCGCATAAGGATTTCCGTGATCAATATTATCATCACCAATGGCCTCAGGGGTGTGGGAGTGAGAACAACAACATTAGAGAACTGATGCATTTATACACTCATTCATTCACATCCATTAGAACCCATTAGAACTAAGTATAGAGTTTGAATCATGACTTGTAGTGGTGATGACAAATAGGTGAACTTAGAATACAGGTAGTAGAAATGCAATAATACATTCAATAAGGCTGGAGAGTAGAGACTGTAATCTAATGGTCAGTAAATGCACACTAGATTCAATAAGGATAAATGAGTTGTTATCTGAATATGCACTAGGAAAGGATGAAAAAACAAAAACAAAGTAGATAGATAGTTAAACCACACCTATTTCAGTGAGGATAAAAAAAATAGAAGATAGTGGAGTCTGAGTGTAGACAGTAAATATACAATTAGTATTAGGAAAGTATACAACAGTTGTGTATGCATGAATAGTGAGTTATTTGAGGAGTGATTGCGGTGATGAATGGTGATGAGGCATTGTGAAGAGTGACCATAGTGATGTACAGGAAGAGTTGGGAAATATGTATGCTAGTGAGGTGTTGTACAGTCGCTTGTCCAGTGGTGAGACGTAACCCATTGTGTGCATGTAGAGAGACACAGAGAGAGAGAGAGAGATAATGGCTATAGTGTACAGAAACAGTATTTATAAGTAAGAATCATAGTCTGTAGAAGTGAATTATAACCACACAGGATATAGAATAGAAATTTTTGAGTGAATATGTTGAAAAAGGAATATAATGCAGTAAAATAGGACTGTGGGAATGTAACACAGTATATGGAGAAGAACTTGTAGGATGCAGTGTGTAAAGGAGGGATTGTAGGGAGAGGTATGGTGACAGGTGACAGGTGGAAAGTGGTGTGTGTCATCTGAGGGAAGGTGGCATGAGAGAGGCCCAATGGTTGGTTGTTGGTACACTGTGGCCATTGGTTGTTTCAGTGGTGGGTGAGTGGTACCACATTGAAAGAGTGTTGAGTGAGGGAGTGAGTGAGTGAGTGTTGCTGCTGGAGTAGTAGTGGTGGATTACTTACTGGCACAGCAGGAGTAATGACTGAGTGAAAGACACCACCGATTGTTGGAGTGACCAGAATCTTGACTGAGTGTTGACTGAGTGACTGACACCACAACAGAGTGAGTGGTTGTTTGATGCCACAGTAAATAGAACACCTGTAGTAGAAGGGCCGGTTAGCGCCATCACAAACAAACACAGACTGACACACCACACTGCTCACTCTGAATGATCATCACAGTCCGAGAAAGAAAATGACGTGCGGGAAACATGCTGAGGGAAGCTCAAAGTGTTCCCAACTCGGGTGTCTGAGGTAACAATGGGGGAGGTAAGGTTAGAGGGGTGGCAGTGTTGTGGGAGGCCTGGGGCACCCAGCAGCAGCAGCAGCAGCAGCAGCAGCAGCAGTGGCAGCAGCAGCAGCAGCAGTGTCAGCAGCAGCAGCAGCAGTGTGGGCGGCTTGAGCCAGTGTGGGCCGGCATCCCTGTGTTGCACGCCACCGTGTCTCGCTGTAGTAGTGACTGCACAACACACACGCATTGCCTTACGTTTGTTTGGTTATTGTTTTATTGTTTATTTTTTCTTGATTATGATTTGTTTAGTTCTGGAATGTTTGTGTGATGCCAAGTCGCTGTATACTTTTAGCCAGCAGCAAGAGCAGCAGCTACAACAGATGAAGTGCATTGGCGGCACAGCATGTGGGTGCCGCTCACCTCTTTATTTATTTTGTCTTGTGATATAAGTTTGGCAATATACTTCACTTCGGGAGAGTCAAAGCCGGCCTCCCCCATTGTTCCCAGGGGGGCAGTCCCCCGGGCCCACCCCTGCCCCAGGGGCCGAGGCCGTCTGGCCGGCGTTGGCTCCCCCAGCCCATCCCCCTCTGACCCGCCTCTCCCCACAGCAGCCCGGTGTTGTCCCGAGCCCTCACCTGGCACACCCCGGAGCCGCCGACGGACAGCCGCGCCTTCGTGCAGAGAACGCACTCGACGCTCTGCTAGACGAGCTCCAGACCTTTGCCCAGCCGCCTTCTGAGGCCGGCAGCCGCAAGAGCAGCCTGGAGCCGCCCCCCACTCCTCAGAGCACCACTGCTCCGGCCACACTCACCGCCAGCACCACTGTCAAGCGGCTGCCCTCCTTCCCCAGCTCTGACTCCCAGTCCTCACCTGTCAAGACGCCCGCCAGCGCCCTCTACCCCGGGGCGGCCAGCACGCTGCCCAGGGCAGCCGGCTCCAATCCCGCCCTGGCCCTGCGGGAGGTCCCCGGCCAGAAGCTTGGTCTGGCCCAGATGTTGCAGAGCATGGGCCAACCCGGCGACCCGCACCGTCTGCCGCCGCCGCCGCCGCCTCGTACCTCATCCCGCTCCCCCATGCTGTCACCCACGTCGCCGCTGGGGCCGGCCGGCCGGGCCGTGTCCATGCCGCCGGGTGGACCGGTGGTGTCCAAGGTGGGTGAGGTGCTGCGCAATGCTGAGGGGCGGGAGCTGTATGGGCCGGTGCTGAGGCAGCGGCCGCCCTTGGGACGCGGCTCCTTCAGCGAGGACTCCACGGCTTCCTCTGCCTCCACCAACAGCTCCACCAGCAGTGCCAAGGCTGGCCAGCTCTCCTCCAACAGCAGCAGCACAGAAAGCGTCAACTCCCAGGAGGGGGCGGCTCCCCATCGGCCCCTCGGCACAGGCGGGCCGCCCCCCACTCCCCCCCCTAAGCAGCGGCAGGAGAACTTGGAGGCACGCCACATGGAGCTCCTGCGGCGGCAGCGGCAGCTGCAGGAGCAGTACCAGCGGCTGCAGTCGTTACAGCGGAGCGGCGGGCGGCCCACTCCAGCCAACATAGACCTGAAGAAGACCGGTAGCGAGAGTAACCTGACAGCACGTCTGGGCCTGTCTCTGGCCCCTGCCCCCCCTCATGGCTCCCTCTCAAACTTGTCCTCCCCCAGCACACACACCAACACCCTCCCCAACCCCAAGACTTCCTCAGCTGCCCTCTCAGCGGGCAACGGCGGCCCCACCTCGCGCCGCCCCGCCGGCCTGGTGGAGACGGACATCCTTTGAACCGCCGCTGCCGTGCCCCCTGGGACGTGTACATATGTACAGCACACACACGCACACACACACATGCACACACACACACACACACAGACGCCGCACTGCGATGGACAGCGGCACAGTGCTAGTCCTGCTGGACCTTTTCTTGTTTTTGTTGCCGCCGCATGATGTTTGTCGGCGCTGGTGGGACGCAGCGGCCACGTCACGTGTGGCCGCTGCCGCACCTAACAATCAAAACGGACCCTGCCCGCCGCTGCCACTTGGCTGAGGAAGGCCGGCACGTGCCCGCTGCACCGCCAAGTCCTGCTTGAGTTTGGATTGACTGGTTGCTCAAGATGAAGGCAGGGCAGGCAGGTGCAGGCCCAGGCTGTGCAGACCCTGCCTCTCCCCTGCTGGGCCCTCCTGCACTGGTGACAGTCCTGCCACCACAAGCAGTCAGCTCACACAGGTCTGGGACTGGGGATCAGCAGCAGCAGCAGCAGCAGCAGCAGCAGTAGCAGCCTATGGGTAGCTCATAGCACAGCAGGACCAAGCCAACCAGTAATCTGACTTGCCTCCAAATTGGTGGTGAAATCTCCAATCACAAGGCCGGAGGACATCCCAGGGAGACAGTCCTCTGTGACCAAATGGTGGAGTCCTGCAGGGAATGTGCTTCACGCTGCATTCCATCAAAATTGAACAGGAATTACTTTGTTAAGAGGATTTATACAAAACACTCAATCAGAACTCTCTCCCCCCTTGCCTGAGGGTGTATGAGACAGGCAGACAGACAGACAGACAGACAGACAGGCGGTGCTCAGGGCTGCATCTCCCAGGTGGACAGAACGGTGTGCCACCATTCCTACTGTGGAAGGAAACGCTCATGTACATAAGATTTATAAAACAAATTCGCACACGTTCTATGTATTTATTGTACGAGTATGTATGTCTTAAGTTCTGGAACTGCTCTCCTCCTCCTGCCCTTGGGTTCCAGCCCACAGTGGCGCGTGTGGCGGTGACTGCTGCAGAACATGCGTCTTGTGGGGCACCCCAGGCCATGTGATGACAGGCAGAGCAGGGCATCACACGGCACCACAACACCACGGCTCCAGGCCAGACACTGACCCTCACCACACTGCTGGAATCAATCACTCTCACTGTTCAACTCAGACGGGATTCTCATTAGTTTCCTCGGCAGCACTGTGTTGCCGGCTGGTGAAGACTGCCAGCGCCTCACCTCAGACAGTATTTACACACCCTCAGGAATCTGCGGACGTCACTACTGATAGCAAGCAAAGTATAAAGAAAGACAATAAATCATTACAGCAGCGGCAGACTCCTCGCGTCTGGTGTGCTGCCGAGGCCGGGCTGTGGTGCCTCTAGTAGTGGTGCTGGCAAGACAAGCACCCTGCAGTAACACCTCACCTTCCTTGCTATCCTGACCTGTCCTCTCCTGCTCTCACCCCAAAGGTTACTCAGTATTACTAAGCAGCTGCCCCTGTGTGTTCCCCCCTGGAGTCTAGCACGGTGCAGGGCAGGAGTGTGTCTCGCTGCTCGGGGCTGACGGCTTCCCCTCCTGGCCCAGCTGTGACCCCCTGGCAGTGAATGCATGACCAGAACACCCCTTAATTCATTGTCGATATTCATTATTAATCTCAAGAACGTACGTAACACTGACTCAAAGGGAGGAAAGATAATAAGAAGATGTTATGTATACTGACAATAATTACAGGAAAACTTTCACATCATCATCGTCTCGTAGCTTTTGATATCATTTTCCTAAACCGTGATGAAGCTTGTAACTCGCGCGTGTGTTTGATAACCAAGTATCTGTGTAGCTACGTATTTCAGTACAACAACAACCCTGGAAGGACAGAGTGTTGAGAGAGAGCAAGTGGGGCCAGCTGCCTTGTAGAGACCTGACTGAAGCTGTATGGATAACCTTCAACACACACACACACACACACAGTCACACACTCACACACACACACGTCTCTACAATCACAGAGTACTCCTAACTCAATCTGTTCTCTTCCTCATGAGTGGTACAAGTTCTAGTCACCATAGCAGTGTTACGGCAGTCTCCTCTACAGCTCAGCCTGACCCCCACCCACAGAAATACATGGCCATGGCCTGCTCAATGCACTCTTGCCATTGCACTGAAACACTTCTGGTTCCAGCAATGGCCTCTGTCAGATGGTATTCCTTCTGTGCCAAAAATTAATCAGGAGTCAGCCTCTTTACCGTGTGCAAGTGGAAAAAACAACATAAAAAAGCAAGGGAAAGAAAGATTGATGGATGGGAAAGACATTATTGTGAGGAGGTGTAGTTTGTGACTAAGCAATATTTTGTATGTTTGTCTGAAGAGTTATAGCAACAATCAGTGTTATCTACCTCTGTGACTCACCAGTGCTCCTCCTCCTCCTCCTCTGTGACACGTGTTACGCAACAAGACACGGAGAGCAGGTTAAGGGAAAAACGCAGCAGCCACGACCAGAGTCTTTTACATTTCTGCAACGGCTGCCGCATCAAAACTCATATCACAACGTACTTCATTTGTTTTATATTTTACGGTAGAAGAAAAGAATCGACAACAAACTTTGGCAATTTTGATGTATCACCTCGAGAGTTCTTTCCGCCACTGTCTGGGTGGTTTGCTTTCCTGTGATTCGTTGGAGTTTTGTTCCTTGCCGGCGGTGCGAGTCGGCAACGAGGAATTTTGTTGTTTCTGTGGCATAGCTAGGAATCTGCCATGGTTTATTTTCTCTCAGTGTGCTGCTTCTGAAGACAAGACATACAGGAAGTCTTTGGTTCGTGCCACCTGTCGTTCTGTGCCGTCAGCCGCCTCTCTGCAGCCTCACACTGACCTCTGTATTCTAAAACATTTCACATTCACCTCAATTGCTTTTTAAGAGGCTGCTGCAGTAGATGTTACCGGGTTTTCAAGAGTGTACGTATGATTCTTTGTGATAACAGGTCCTGCACCATGAGTAGTAGAAAGACCACCCTTGCAAACCTAGTCATCTCACCAGCTTTTGAAAACAAGAGAGAGAGGAAGAGAACAAAACTAACATTAAAGAGTACAGAGCCAGGGGAGTAGGGTGGCCTCGTGGTGCCTCCTCTCCTCTGGTCCGGCTGGCAGAAGTGACTGTGGCAATGAATACGTGACACGAGCCAACAGCTTCCTATATTCCTCAGTCCCATAGGTGCCTAGAATGAAGACGATCATATGAGTAGTCTGCCCTGCACGCCCTCGGCCGCCCCACCGTCACTCTCATGTCACCGCAGAGTACCAATGACTGTCTTGTGCGGTAAGATAAGAGTATACTTATTACGGATTGACTTTGAGGCTGTATGACGGATGTTTCTAGATGTGCAATAGTTTCCAGCAATAGGACGTCTCTGTTATCACGTGAACCTAATGTTTGTTTGGTTTGTGAATGTGTGTATGATAGTTTTCAAGAGTTGTAAGATGTCTTTGTTTCTCATGCAGGATTATTTGTTAGGAATCTTTTTTAATGTGGGATACTTTTTAAAGAATCACGAGATATCTTTGTTTTCTCACTAATCCAATGTTTTCATCATTTAGGGATGTATGATGATTTCAAAGAGTTGTACAATATCTCCCATAAGACTCCTTAGCATAGTCAGAAAGCAGAATACATACATTTTTATACATTTTTCACCGCTATGAAAGCATAACGCAAGCAGTGCCAAAGTGAATGAACCAGTCGTGGCACATTTTGTAATAGAGCAGTGCCATAGAGATGAGGGCAGGACCAAGGTGGCTGTGGTGGTGGTGGTGGTGGTGGTGGCCTCGGCAGGACGTGCAGGCGGCCCCTCAGGGTAGCAAAGTCTCACTCTTCCTGCCGCCTCTGCTTCACCTTCATGTTTTCGCCTTATTAAATAGTCTACATGAATTTATCGATTAAAAGAAAGAAAGCCTTCACAAAATAGTGTTGACATAATGCATGAATAGATATTATGAGTTGATTCTTTGTAACTTTAAATTTCTGTAATATACATATGCATATATTGTAATTTTATAAGGAGTTCTAACTTATGGGAAGGTGTGTGGTGGTGTGGTTAGCGAGACACCCCTGCTGTGCCGCCACGGTGCAGGTGTGGGGTAGGCACTACTTCATTCACTGGGTTCTCAGGTGACGTGGAAGTGGAGAGACATTACTGAGGTGCATTCGGGAAGCGGGAAAGCTTGAATAAACAAAAAAAAAAAATGTATGCAGAGTTACTGTTGTGTTTCATTACTTAAAAAAAAGAAATGTTAAAAAAATGAAATAAATGATAAATAAATAAATAAATAAATAAATAAACTAAAAATTAACCGTTTCATGTCTGTCCGAGTCTAGTTCCTTGCATCTCGTTTATTTCCTTATGACAGGCTCAGCAATTTTAAGGACTATGTTCATTTTTATCCTTTCTTTTTATTGAATCTCTAGGCTTAAGCGTTCCTTCTTGCTGGGGCGAGGAATTACTGTTTCCGGGAACCCACTACGAGAGCCGAGGGTTGATGAGAGCTGGTATGTGTACTATATGTCCTGTTAAACTTATTTCAATGATAAAAAAGATATGTTTGCCACAAATAAAACTGCAATTACACTCATTTCTCTATTTCCTTCCAGCATTAGACAGGGCTGGGATGGTGAAAGGGAGTCTAGAGCAGGCTGTCAGGGGGGGAGAAAAGGATGGGGTGCTGTGACACTCAGGGAGGGAAGGGGGATGGAAAGTTATAGAGGAAAGGAGGGATGGAAAGGCTGTGACACTATGGAGGAAAGAAGGAAGGATATACTGTGAAAGGAAGAAGGCAGAGATGGAATCATGTAAAGAAAGGTGAGATGAATCTGTGAAAGAGAGAAAGGGTGAAGTAAAGTAAAGTAGAAAGATATATAAAATGCTGTGAATGTAGGGAAGAAGGATACATGTGTGTGTGTGTGGCCCTAAAGGTTATTCTTAGTTAGATTTCCATTAACTGTGCGTAATCATTCAGCTGGGTGGGTTGAGTAACTGGAGCAGCTGTCAGCTCACAGTAAGTCTTAATAATTACTAGTCCTGCCATCCTTGAAAGAAAAAAGAATGTAAAGGATTGTTTCTTGGCCCACCAAATGTTTCAGCACCAGAGAAATGAAGGGAAGGGTTCATTTGATGTAGGAATGCAGGAACAGTACAGGAGGAGCACAGTATGAGAGGTTCCTGACAAAAAAATTCCTCCCACACAAATAGTCTGATAGTTTGAGAGTTCTCCATTGTTTGTTGAAGATGTGTTTGCATGTCGTACCATTAGGAGACCTGTATAGTGGGGGGCATTAGGTTAGGTTGAAGTAGGTTAGGGGTACCTAGATTATCACTGTTTTTTTCTCTTTTTGGAGGTTATTTATTTATCTTTAGTATCAATTTTAGGGGTTTTTATTCTCTACTAATTATGGAAAATTCCTGGAAACAAGATTAATACAGGAACAGACCTAATCATGATACCAGCACAGGAACAAAGCAGAGATAGGAAAAAACACCATAGAAAATTAACCACTCCATTTTTAACATTAATTCACAGCATTGACATAGTAATAAGAGGTGAAAAAGAATTAGACATAGGAAGACCCAATAATGATACCAGCACAGAAACAAAGCAGAAATAGGAAAAAAAACACCATAGAAAATTAACCACACCATTTTTAACACTAATTTACAGCATCGACACAGTAATAAGAAGTGAAAAAGAGTTTGACATACGAAGACCCAATAATGATACCAGCACAGAAACAAAGCAGAGATAGGAAAAAAACACCATAGAAAATTAACCACACCATTTTTACCATTAATTTTCAGCAATGACACAGGAAAAAGAGGTGAAAAAGATGAAAAAATGGAAAAGTAGCCCCGTTGTGAAGGGAGAGGCGGGCTAAGGTGGTAATGGCGGGCGGCGGTGGTGGGGCAGCAGCAGACGACGGGAATATGGCAGGCTTTCACGACAAGAATTCCCGAGTGGTGGGCACATGGAAGGTACTGCCCCCTCCACATGGTCCTCTGCCACCCACATGTACCTCCACTCCACCCTCCACCTTCCCCTTCCCTCGTAAATCCACTTGATCCACATTAATTGCTTCCCGTCCACCTTTCTCCATTACTCGGGTTAATTTTCGTTATTTTTTGTCAAGTGAGGGTTTTTTGTGTTAATTCTTGTAATGTATGGTGGTTTTTAGGGTTTTTATTTATGGATTAGTGGATTGTATTGTTTATTGTAGTCTCCCCCCCTCCCCCCCTCCTTCCCCACCTCGTCTGTCAGCTGTAACAGGAAAGAAATTTTTTGGGGGGCTGTATTTATTTATTTATTTTATATATAACTAGTCTTTATTCAGGGTTTATTTAGTTTATTTATTTATTTTTCCTGGTGTATTGTAGTTAGACCAGCCCAGGTTTGTCTTATACCATCTTTACACTTAATGAAACGAAGGAAACTGCAAGAGGCTGTTAGTTAGTTAGACCTATTAGACCTATTTATAGCCCTATGTGAACACCCCTGCCTATTTTCCTAACCCATCATTCTCAGCCATAAACTTGTCCAATATTCTACTAACATGGCCACTAACTTCCTACTAACACTAACTTTCCTACTAACACTATATTTTTTTTGTGTCCATTGCAGATAATTGAGTGTGTGTCTCTCTCAGGTTCATCAGAAGCTACTGGTATTGAGGGGTACGTATTGTGCTGCTGCTGATGATGATGATTGGGGTTTTACTGGGGGGGGTGTGTGTGTATTTTGCTGCTGCTGATGATGATGGTGATTGGGGTTTTACTGGGGGTGTGTGTGTGTGTATTATGCTGCTGCTGATGATGATTGGGGTTTTACTGGGGGGGAGGGGGTGAAGGGGTGTTAGTTGTAGAGGTGTGAGGGGTTATGGGTATGTTATAAGTTTAAGGAATGTTTTTTTTTTAGAGGGAGGTTAGGTTAGGTTAGGTTAGGTTTTCAAGATATTTTTTCTGACTCGATAAACTCAATTGATCTTTTTGGGGACTGGCAAATGTAGTGGGAGTTTTTATTTTCACTTATTTTCATTCCTCTCGGCCGACTTCCCCTTCCTACATCAAAAAAGTGTTTCCTTATATACCTTTTAAGAATTTTGATCAACCTTGAACCTTTTCTATCTTTTTTGTCAAATTTTGTTAAGATTTCATTATTTTAGGTGTACATTGTGGTGTTTATTGCAGTGAAGAAGTGAATCATGTTGTACCTGGGTATAGTATTAGTTTATTTAGGTATTAGTAGTTAGTATATATTTAGGTATTAGTAGTTAGGTTAGGTTAGGTTAGGGATGGGTTTAATAAGGACAGTACGATCTTAATTAAGGTATGCCAGTCAATAATTCAGTACAGCTAGAACCGATAAAGTGAGGGAAAGTTAATGCGTTAGGTTAGGTTAGGGACAGGTTTAATAAGGACAGTACAATTTTAATTAAGGTATACCAGTCAATAATTCAGTACAGCTAGAACCAATAAAAGTGAGGGACAGTCAATGCATTACATACCTCCTGTCAGACCTCAAGAAATGGAGTGAGTAGTAACGTTAGCCTTATGACATGACTGACGGCCACTTCATCTCTCCCCCAGCACTGAGTTTGTCCTGTCGGAGGCTGGTGACGTGACCTGGAGTGTGACGGACAGCTGTGACTCCCTGCCGCTGTTCTCCTGCCAGATGTATGAGCTGTACACTTACCAGAACCTTCATTCCTATGGCAACCGTACTCTGCTTCGCTTTGCCGCCTATAACGGACACATCATTGAGTTCAGGGTGAGGATGTTTGATTTGTTGATTTATATAGTGTGTTCTTTTGCTTCGTTGATTCATTTACAGTCTCCTATTTCTCTGGTAAACTCTCTACTTGTTTCTATATTCTGAATTTTCTATGACTTGTTTTTTTTATTTTAGAGGGAGTTTTGAAGGCCTGTCTTTTGGCTAACTTTATTGAACTGCAAGGGGACTGACTAATTAGGTTAGGTTAGGTTAGGTTAGATTTTCTATGAGTCATCTTTACTTTAGAGGGAGTTTTGAAGGCTTTTCTCCCTGTCTTTTGGCTAACTATTGAACTGCAAGGGGACTGCCTGGCTAATTAGGTTGATGCAATTCCCTCTGCAGTTGGACCAGCCGGTGATGTCTCGGGACCTGATGCTGCTGACGTACGATGGATGGTTCATGCTGCAGTGTGAGAAGGTAAGACGGAGCCACTTTAACAGGACTTTTTATGGACTTTTGATTTCCATTCTTTTATTTATTTATTTTTTCCTTGCCCAGCTTCCTTCTCCAACATCAAAAACAAACAAGAACGTCACCAGATCATGTGTGTTTATGTGCGTTTATTTGAACAGTGCCAGATCATGTGTGTGTACGTGCGTTTATTTGAACATCACCAGATAATGTGTATGTGTGTATGTACGTGTGTGTTATTTATGGCCTTACAGCTTGGGGTTCCGGATGTGTCTCCCGACCTGCCGTACTCCCTCCTGCCAGCCCTCAGTGATGGCTACTTCTCAGACATCACCATCACTGCAAAGTCAGGAAGAAAGGTAATTGTATACTGATCATTGTTACTGTTATTGTGTGTGTGTATCTGTTTGTGTGTGTGTGTGTGTGTTTTTATCTAAGAAAGGTGTGGCCAAAGGGAAAATAAAGTATTAAAAAGGCCCACTGAGATGCCTATCCTTAAAAAAGTTTGTAGAAATGAAGGTTTTTCTCTCTTTTTTCCATTTTTCATTTCATTTTTCTACATTTTGGGTAAAGAATGTATATTTGTATAGTTGGATGCACGTAGTTTTGTGTGAAGGAAGTGAGTTGTCTTGGGAGAGAGCAGGTTGTGAGTGTGTCTGTTTGTCATCCATCACTGCTTACATATCAATAATAATCTTCCATCTCTATCCTTTTATCCACATAGAAGAAAGATGACTGTTAACTTCATCATTATCACTATCATCACTGCTATTTGTATGTCTGTCTGTCACTCTGTTATCTTATTATCTGTCTATTAATCAGTATCTCACCTCCTCTCTCCTCCACCATCCCTAGTTTGAGGTCCACAGCATAATCCTACAGTCCAGCGTGCCAGACATAGAGTGGAGGTGTCTGGAGGGAATGGAAGACCCAGCGCTTGAGACAGTCCTCCACTACCTGTACACCCGCTGCCTCCCCTCCACCCTCGCCACGGACACCGCCCAACGCACCCTGGACGCCACCGCACACCTCGTCCCAGCCCTCACTGACCTTAGGGAGAAGTGTGAGGTCTTTATCAGAAACACAGCGCTCAGAAACAGTAAGTCAGTCAAGCAAGGGATGGCTGATGGACGGGTGGCAGTATTACTCAGATTATGGCTTAAAGTTCACCTATTTCTTGAGATTGTGAGAATTTTAACGCTAGAAATTTGTCTTAAGAAAATTTATATACTTAGGAATTTCTTGGTATTATAAGTAAAATTCTCTGTTATCTTTCTCTCTCTCTCTCTGCAGGGCTGGTGTCGTTGATGGAGGAGGTGCAGGAGTGTGTGGAGGTGATGGTACAGATCTTCAATCCAGCAGACCCCGCAGCCACCAGCCCCACACACCTCATCTCCGTACTGAAGGCAGCGCTCAGACAGATGGCAATAGGTGGGTGTCTCCTGCCCTGTCTGTGGTGGTGTGGTGGTGTACGATGATGACATTAGATAAGGTTAGGTTAGGTTAGGTTAGGTTAGGTCTTCTTGCTTGGAAAGATTAGGTACTGCTTTCTTGTTTGCTTTTGTGTGCGAGTGTGTGTGTGTGTGTGTGTAGACAGTACATACATACATATAACCATACAATTCTTTCATTTAAGCAGATGGAATACACTACCTTAAGAAAAAATAGGTAATGATAGCAGTAGTACCCTTCCATAAATCAATAGTAAATGTGTGTGTGTGTGTGTGTGTGTGTGTGTGCGTCATTACAGGTGTGGTAAAGGTGGTGGAGCTGAGTCAGGAGTTTGAGCGGTGTGGGTGGCGTCTGACGCAGAGCGAGCAGCACGAGGTGATGCGCTACACACGTTCCCGCCTGCCGCCGCTGCTGGTGACGGTGGTGCGGCTCCTGGGCAACGTGCGGGCCTCCCTGGTGGCTCTCAATCACCACAAGCGACAGCAGTTGGCTCAGCAGCTGGTTCCTGAGGTGAGGTGTGGCTGGGTGGTGTGGTGTGATGTAGTGGCAGGCTTCACTGTATTTGTTCTTTAGTGTGGTGTCTCTACTTTACAGCTTCTTCAGGTAGTTAGTGCAGAGTAATACAAGCTACAACAGTGGATGGAAATTATAGGTGGACATAAGTAGGTGTGTTTCATTGAGACTGCCACTTGAAGGCCTGATACCATTGTGTTTTTGTGTTCTAGTGTTGTAACATGTATGTGTGCATGTGTGCAGATCAGTGCCGTGCTGCAGACGGTGTGTGTGGATGTGGGTTCCCTGCGGACCAGTCTGGAACACATCATCCAGGCCTCCTCCACCTCCCTCGAGTCCTCACACTCCCCCACACATCTCCTTGCCAAGTCTCTCAGAAATGTAAGTGTTCAATCTAGTATAATTTGAATCACATTAACTTTCACTGCAACACAGACAATTAACAACAATAGCAATGCATGAGATCTTTATTAGCATCTGCAAGAAAGAAATGCATAAGAAAGAGTACATTTTGCAATTTCTACCCAGTTTAAAGACTTTAGGTATCTATGAAACAAGCCAAGATGATGTAGAATGATCAGTTATGAAGGAAACAAGGAGCAAAATAACCCAACCAAACCATAAGACCAACAAATTTCCTCCTCCCTGATCAGGACCTCCACCTTCGAGAACTGCAGAAGCTAAGAATCCTGCAAGAGAACCTGACCTCCTTCCTGAACTCGCTGGTACACAAGAGGGAGCAGTTTGAGGAGATGGGGGGCGGGGCGAGGGTTCGGGGGGTGGCCAGGATCATCAACCACTTCACGGAGGAGCTGATGGTGCTGACGCTGAGGCTGGAGGAGGTGGCCGTGGCTCTGGAGGACATGCTGGAGTGGTCTGAGTTCAAGTTTGTGTTCAAGGGGGCCACATCCAAAGTGGTGAGTTGGTGTGCTGTTTGTTTCTTGAGTTTATTTTGTTTTAATGGTGTGATTACTCTGATTTGTGCTGTTTTCATTCTTGACTATATTTCCACGATAGTTATTAATGGTTTTTCCTGCTTTTTGGTTTGTCTTTTTGTATTGATGCACCACCTCAGACATAATAACCCTCTAACACACACACACACACACTCACTAACAAACACACTCCTACCTCAACATACAAACTAACATGCAAAATCAATAAACATTACCTAAAACATACCTTCACAAAATAAAAATTAATAACAGCGCAGACAAATAGCGACCCCAAACACACACTTTTACAGAACAATTCACATCTCATTACACTTACATATAATCACAACAAGAGACCCTTAATTCTCACCCACAGCCATCTCAAAATACATTCCACTAACTACAGAACGCAAAACATACCCCTTTTAACTATCCTTTCCATCTTTATTATCAACGTATAAGACATCTTTCGAACTACACTATGTTGTATATTGTAGGGAGAGCATTACCACTGTCACCCACACACAGGGGAGCATTGTGGAGCGTTTAGTGGAGCATCGGGGAGTGATGGAGGCGCTGGTGCTGGAGATGGTGGAACGTGTTGGCCACCCTTCCTTCACCACCTCCCTGCAGCACCTCGGACTCCTGGCCCCCTCACAGCACCCCTCAGCTGGCGAGTCACCCTCCCCCATGGATCTGAAGGGACAAGGTGAAGGGGGGGTGTCTGTTTTTGTCTGTGTAGGTGTAAGGTAGTGGTGGAGAGAAGGGGAAGGGTGGTGTGTGTGTGTGTGTGTGTGTGTGTGTAGGTATGTGTTCTGTACTTTTGGGTTTGTAGGAGAGAGGTGTATTTGTGTGTCTTTGCTTTTTCTGAAGGGATAAGGTGGTTTGAGAGGGAGGGATCAGGTATTTGGGTGTTTAATGCTTCTTTCTCCCTATCTCTCTCTCTGTTTCTGTCTCTCTCTCTCTCTGTTATATTTGAGCAGTTACGATCTTACATTTAAAAACGAAAGTGACTCATCTTTTCTCGTCCTTCAACAGAATTCAGACCTTCCCCTGAGGACTCCAATTCCCCGGGGGACTCCGAGACCTTTGCTGACTCTGCCTCCCGCCCCTCCTGCCCCTCGGACCAGCTCGGCGGCGGCGGTGGTGGCGGTGGTGGCAGGCAACAGCAGTCACTTTCACAGCCTCACCAGCATTCCTCCTCCACAAACTCCTCATCGTCGCAGTCAGAAGGAGATCCGCTGTCTGACGATCTTCCCAATTCCTTCACTAAGGTGTGTGGGGTGGGCTGGTGTGGTGTGAGGGGGTACTGGTGTGAGTGGTGGGTGTTCTGTTGTGGTGTGGTGTGTCTGTGATGTTATTGAGGTTTATTTTGTCTTGTGTACAATGGGGAAGCAGGCCAAAGGGAAAAAGACAGGAAAAAACAGTGAAAATAAAACCCCTCACTGATTTTCCTGTTTTCTTAAAGTTTAAAAGAGTTTGCTGAAGAACAGGGGTGTTTATATGTGTGTGTGTATGGTGATAAGAACTTTTTATGAGGATATGTGTTTTGGTTTTGTTAGGTTAGGTTTGTTGATGTTGGTTTGGGGATCCTAAGGAGAGATTAGAGAAATAAGGCAAGATACACTTATGAAACTGTGATGGGAGGAGCCTGGCTGAGACCCACTTCTGATATGGAAACTAGGGAAACTTACTATAGATCCTAAAACAGGTAAATAGATGAACGTCCTTGTACACCACAGCTCAGCCTGGTGCGGCGTGTGTGCGAGCCACCACCATCACGCACCAGTCCCCTCGCCCTCAACGTGGCTCGCCTGCTGACCTCACCCATGCTCAGCGACATGACCTTTGTGGTGGTTCCTCCTGCGGGTGAGTGTGTGGCACTGTGGGACCTGACCTAACCCAACTTGATGCTCTCTTTGTCTGGAGTATTGACACACACTCACAGAATGGGTGGAGAAGGAGAGGAGGGAAGGGAGGGAAGGAAGGAAAGGCATCACAAGGTTGCAAGAAAGGAGAAGTGTACTAATGAGTTTCCTTCACTTGCAGATGACGAGACCTCCCCTTCCTCCAGCCTTGAGGACCTGCATGCCATGGAGGGGCAGGACAGCAGGCCAGCCCGGGGTGCCACCAAGGACTCCTGCAGCAGTGAGTGGTTGGAGCACCACTGCACACCTTCCCACCCCACCCCCCCACAGCCCTCTTGCAACATTACCACCACCACCACCACCACCACCTCTGCCTCCACCTCCGCCATGCCCAAGGTGTCTTCAACTGTCGTCCGCAAGGTGAAGAAGTCCCTGAGCCTCGACCACCGTCCATCGGCGCGGGTGAGCCTGCCCTCCCACGCCTACAGCCTTGACTGTGATGCCGTGAGCTGCGGCAGCGACGGCGGGCTGCCGGTTGCCTTGCCGCGGACCAGGGAGAGCAGCGGCGACCGGGCCGGCACCGACCCGGCCACCGCTGCAGTCTGTGATGGTAGTGTTAAGTCAGTCCAACGGGAGGAGGCCGAGTGGGGCGGACCAGGCAAGGCTGCGCCGGCCACCGCTCTCCCTGTGAACTGTGATACTAGTGGTGGTGGTGGTGGTGGTGGCGTGACAGACTCTGCCTCCAGGGGGACACACTCCCTGTGTGTGGGCCAGGCGGTGCAGGCCTCCAGTGACTGCAAGGCCTTGGCAGGGCCCAAGGAGCCTCCTGTCACTGTGGGGGGCAGAGGGCAGGAGGAGGAGGGCTGTGTGGGCAGAGAGACAGCCAGACAATCAAAACACCTCGAGGAAACTCGGCCCAAACTCAGCGAGGGAGAAGCGCCGCCGCCCTCCAGCGGCAAGAGTGACAGGAAAGGAAGACTCACCAAGTCATCAAACATTGTCTTAGAGGACGGCCTCACCCCCACCAAGCCCACCGAGCCCCCCGTCTCCCCGGCGTCGAGGGGCCAGCGGGGCGACGGCACGGCCTGGGAGGGGGTGGAGCTGCACGCACACCGGGTGGTGGTGGCAGCACGCTGTGAGTGGTTCAGGCGCGCCCTTCTCTCTGGCATGAGGGAGGCCATTGACAGGTGAGGCTCGGGACTCTTGCTTCTCTCTTGTTTGTCATTCACAGTCCACACTGAACCAATCCCCTCATTCTTTGCATCTGAGGACAATATTACCACCACCTGTCAAATGTGTTACCTGTGACGACACACACACACCACACCCTCCCCACAGGTGCATTGTGGTCCACGGCTGCAGTGTGCACACCTTCCAGCTGCTGCTCCAGTTCCTCTACGCTGGCCACGTGGACTGCTCCGCTCTCCCTCCGGACCAGCTGGTGGATCTCCTGGTGCTGGCGGATCACTATGGGGTCAGTGTGTGGTGTTGATGCGGTGATGATGACCAACCACTGTGATATATTAGTCTGCTAACTCATGAATTTAGGAATTTGTGGAAGTCAGTACAACAGGTTAGTCTCTCTTCTACCCTTCTTTTTATTCTCCTTGTTTTCTCTTTTCCTCCTCATTTTTCCACATCATTTATATCCTCTCTCTCTCTTTGTTTATAGGTGACTTTAGAACAAGAATAAACAAGCATACATACACTCAAACCAACCTTAACACAGCAGACTCCCACATTGGCTAGTCTTAAGGTCAGCTACTCCCCCTACTTACTTCCCAAGACTTATATGACCTTTCTCTGTGTGTGTGTGTGTGTGTGTGTGTGTGTGTGTGTGTGTGTGTGTGTGTGTCAGGTGGATGCACTGAAGCTGCTGGTGGAGTCCGGCCTGGAGCAACACGTGGATGATGACTCTGTGGTACCGCTGTTGACTGTCGCCCATCACTGTAATGCCGCTCATCTCAAGGTAATGTAAGTGTGTGTGTGTGTGTGTGTGTGTTGAAGTTTCGGTTTAGTTGTATTTCTTTTGTGTTTTTGTTTGTTTTTCTGGTGATTTTACGTATATTGAATAGTTAACATTGTGATCAGTTGGTTATTGTGTGTGTGTGTGTGTATTTATGTATTTTTTTATGTGTGTGTGTGTATTTATTCATCTAAATTAACTAACACCATAATACTGCATCATTTAGTACCACATTATCACATTTTCCTTTATATATATACCGTTCACACACACACACACCCACCTAACTACCTAACGACCAGCATGTCACCTAACTCCCCCAACGCAGGAGGTGTGTGTGCATCATTGTGTGGTGAGTGCCGTGGTGCTGGAGGGGGAGACACTCACCCAGCTGCCTGAGGACCTGAGGCACCATCTCACTGTGGCACTCAGGAAACACAGGTACGTCAGTCAGCCTTGGCCCTCTTCATCTCACCTGGCTTGTGGGTAATTAGTTTTTCTGTTTGTGTGGTGGTTTTTTGTCTGTTTTTCCAGTTGTGCTTTGATTTTATTTGTTTTATTTGTTTGGTTTGGTTTTATAATTTCGTTCATTATTTTATTTTGTCTTCCCATCTTCTGTATAGTTTTCTCTCTCTGTTTGATTCATGAGCTTATTTCTTCTTTCATTTTTCCCTCTTCATCTCTTACTTCACTCTGACAATCACCTTCAGTACTGGGACACATTTCTACCACAAGTTTGGGTGTAATGAGATGATTCTGTTGACATTACCAAGGGTGTATGGAGGTCACATGATTAGTGGCCAGAGTCTGTACTATTTCAATCCCCACACAAGTTTCCGAAGGTGTGGAAAATCAAATAATGAGCAGAATAAATGTGAAAATGCATCGTAGCACTGAAGGGGTTAGTCATTCATTTATCTGTGGTATGTTGCAGGAAGTGGTGGACAGGAGCCATAGGGGAGGAGGTGTTGGTTGGAGGTGAAGGTGTGGGTGGTGGTGGGGAAGACAGTCCTCTCTCGGTCTCCTCCACTGATCCACTCATTGATGACTCCACCAGCCTCATCCATCCCCTCCAGGTAAGTTATCTGTGTTTCGTTTTACCTGAGAGGGGGGGGAAACTGGCCAAGGGAAACATAAAACATCATAAAGTAGTCTAATCCTTTAAAACTTCCTATTCTCTCACTACTATGATTATCGAGTCTCATTAGCAGTGTGTTCTTGGTGTCTCATTCTCTCTCCATACTTTCACCATCTTGTACCATTCCATCCATCATCCCTTCGTTTAATTCTCCTCATTTCTGTCATTCCGTCACCCTTCATTCCTGTTTCTACCATTCAGTTTGTCCTATCTCTGTCTTTCTATCGCACCTCTTCATTCAGTGTGCTCTATTTCCCTCTCCCCGACAGCAGTGTGGCATGTGCGATGACTCCACCGGTGAGGGCAGTGGTGGTGGTGGTGGTGGTGGTGGCGGCGGCGGCAGACTGGAGGCGGTGGTGCAGCAGCTTCGGGAGGTGGTGGGGGAGGAAGTGCCCCACATCACTCTCATTCAGATCACACTCGCGGCTGATTACGACCTGAACCGAGCCCTCAACTTCTTCTTCTCCTCCTCCCCCGACTCCTCCTCTGCGTTGTTGTAGGTCAGGTCAGGTCAGAGCTGTGGATTCCTGGTGCCTGGTGTGGTAATTTGGTGTGGTGTAGTGTGGTGAGTTGTGGTTTGGGGGTAGTGGTAGATTATTAGCAGTAGTAGTACTATAGGCACTGGTGTGTGTATATATTAGCAATTATTATTATTATTATTATGATTGTTATCGTTATGATTTTGACTTATTATGATAACATTTTTATTGCTATTATTACACATTATTTTATTTTTATTTTTATTTTTCATTATTGTAATCAATATTTTTAACCAATATTATTTAATTTGCATTCAGCATAGTCACTTGTGTCATCTTTTATATAAAGGTGATACACACACACACACACACACACACACACACACACACATACAAAGTAATAAGAAAATCATACTTATTTTTTTCTACTTATCTGGAGATCTACTTACAACACATTACCACTGTTATCATTCCTGCAACAGTGTAGTGGCTGGTGGTTGCCCAGTGCCCACCAGCCCCTCATTGGACTATTAGCCCCACCATAGGGTATCCAGGCAGCCCTAATGCCCTCATGGTGGTGGCTGGCACAGGGACGGCAGCAGGGACAACGCAGCCAAGAGATACCCCTAATCCTCCCTTCATTGACATTGTTATCCCTTGAGTGATGTGGTGCTATTGACCCTGGTAAAGCTGCGTTGTCCTTGCCGTCTTCCCTGCGGCGTTGTTTTAGCTATTTGGTGAGCCCCTGTGAGCACCCCTGGCCGTGCCGTGTCCCTGGAGGCGTCAGCGTGATATTGTGGTCGGTGCCGTGCGTTTTGGGGTCACAAGGGAAGCGTGAAGTTGGGTTTTGGAGTTGCCTTCTCCGGTCAGTCCCTGTTCCCTGCACCGCCTCTCTCTGGATGGTGGTGGGCATGGGGGGTGTATGCAAAAGGGACATGGTGTATACATTCTTGTTAGCCATGCATCGTTCACTGGCCAGCCCGGGGTCAGTGCATGTGTGGACTTAGTGTAGTTTTCATACGAGAGTATTTTTCAGTAGATATACGCTTACCTGTAGTGACGTCTGCGCCTCTCCTGTCTGTCGGATACTGTCTTTGGCCCCCTCGTAGTGCGTGTCAGACGGCCAGGATGCGTCTGTCACCTTCTAGACTCTTTGTTATCAGTCTATATGTTGTGCTGTCCTGCTGTCCGTCTGTCTGTCCGTCGTGTGGGTTTGGACGGATTTTGTGGTGCCCTACTCTGTCGCGGGGAGGTGTAAAATTTAAGCCAACACTCATAGAGACAGTTGAAGTGGTTTAGGGGTTGATATTTTCACTTCTTGCTACCTTGGTACAGCTTAAGGTATTGTAAGACAAGAGGGAAAGTCTCAAATTGTTTGCTTCCAAGTTTTAGCAACAGTTCACACACAGCTGGAGTGTTTATTGGGAAGACTCAATCCCTTCCTGCTCATTGATAGTGAGACTCTTTGAGGTAGCATAGTGTGAGAGGGCAGATAGGAAAACCAGTAGCAAAGAGGAGTAGGAAAGTGTGACGTGTTAGAAGGCGGCTTATAGTGTATGCAAGATCTGGTCAGAACCAAAGATGTAGTGTGAGTGAGACAAAGAAATTATATATTGGCTCACACATTGACTACCAAAGGTTTTGTTTAAGGTTATCAGTGAACAGCACAAGGAGAGGAACATTCTTGTATATCACATCATTAATGGAGGTTTTTTGTGATGGAAATTCCTTCTAACCCATTCACTGCTATTTTCTATATATTATTTAAGTTATTCATATTTCTGAGATATCTTTGCCTTTTACATAGTCACTTGCAAGCCTTCTTTTTTTTTTATCTCCTTTCTCCTTGTACATACACGTCAGCATTCTGTAGATGTATTGCCTTTACCCTTCTGAACAGTTATATTTAGTACATTGCAGTGAAAGGGTTAAAGTTTACGCTATCCTAATGATAATTTTCTGTGATATTAAATGGTACATTACTGGGAATGAGAGAACCACTCAAAAATAATATGAAGTTGTCGTGTGAGCCTTGAGTCTCAGTGAGTGAGTGAGTGGTGGGCAGGCATGGTGCTGTACTGGGAGTCCTTGGTTGACGATGGTCTCTTTTCTATTAATGCTTTCAAGTTATATGTAATTCCGGCAATGCTTATTATTCTGGTACCATCGCTTCAGCTAACTTCTTTGTTATTGATTAGTTTTATTATTTATTATTTACTGTATATCTTTGCTCTTCTCTCTTTTGGATAGAGTAGATATTATATGTTTTCATGGCCAAGATTATGAGTTGACAATAGTTTAACAATATAGATGAGTGATATATTGTAGGTGTTCATTGAGGCCAGTTCAGTAGACAAGGCGACGTAGGAACAGAACTCGTCATTACTTGAGGACTCTGTACGATGGGAACCACAAAACAGAAGCACCACTGAGAGGAGTACCAGTGAGGTCTGAAAGAGTAAGATACCCTTGATCCCGACAGCTAAGAAGGGAGAGCAGGGACGGCAGTACGACAGCGTTTATATGTAGTAATAACCAAACTATTGATCTGTCCATAGTCTCAAGGTGTCTTTGTCGGTTCTTTTCCTCCCGCGTAGCGACGAAGAACTATTTTTTATTTCCGTCATTTAAGTGTGAGATAATAAGTAGAGGTAATCCATTTTTCCGAACAGTAGGCCAAACCATATCAGTCCCGTGCTCGACGTGTTTAGAGTGCAAAGAGCCTCTCGGGCCATATTTTTACTAGCATTCCTCTGAAGTGATAGTCTTGCCCTCCTGCCTAAACACCTCACACCTCCACACATAGCAATCAAAGCACCTGTTGGCCCATATTTTTACTAGCAGAGTATCACATTTTTTGCTGGAAAAGTCACAGCAGTACTATGTAGATATGTATATGCTGTTTATATTTGTATGTTTGTGACAGTGACTGACTGTTGGGGGTTGAGGTACACGGTTGTTGAATTTCTGTACTGGGGCATTTCAGCAGAGAGAGTGGGTGCTCTACGCTGCAGTGTTTGTGCAAGTGTTCCAAGTGTTTCTTCCCTTTATTTTCATGTTGACACACACACGCACGCACACACACACGTACGTAGGTTTATTTGGTGGGCAGGCAGTGTTTTGTGTACTCGTGAACAGTGCAAGTCAGGTGGCATTATTGTCTTGGTTAAACTACCTTCCAGTGTGATTGGAAAAGGAAGTGAGCACCAGAAGGTCTATTGTGGCCTATGACTCTGTGTAACGTGACAAGTGATGTGTAATGAGAGTAGCCATGAACGGTGTAGGAAAGATGGTGTTTTCTTGGTGGATCTGTTGACCGCCATCACTAAAATAAAGAGAGGAAGAGAAACATGACTGAAGTGTGAAGTGTACAGACATGAACAGTGACACATAAGTGAAGTGGCATCAGTATCTTTGTTCAGCTTCCTGTGACCATCGCTGTGACACAACTTGACAAAGAAAATCACTGGAAAAGATGAAACTGAACTTTTAAAGACCTGAAAAGTTTAAGAGTAAAAAAAAATGATTCCTGTAAAAAGAAAAAATACTGAAAAAGACAAAATGTAACCTTGGACTATCTGAAAAAAAAGTTAGAGATGAACTATAAAAAAATTTCCAAACCATTACTTATGCCACACTTTAATCTTCCAAAGGAGTGAAGTGGTGATTGATTGTTACTTTGTCACCACAGTAGCATCATCACTCAGTGCCACTGCACAACAAGTGCCAAGAATATTTACTCTGCCACACCTGAGAATATCACCAACACTTGTCTACACACTCCGCTGCTGCTGCTGCTGCTGCTGCTGGCATCCACAACACTCACTTGCACCATTATCGTGTGTGTGTGTGTGTGTGTGTGATGGTTTCTGTCTGTGTCACTCATCCTTCACTTGTGTCATTCTCTTTAAGTGTGTGCGTGTGTGTGTGTGTGTGCAGTATTAGCAGGACTTCTAACCGCTCCACACAAGAGCAAGGTCCGTATTCAGAAACGCTTTGCTTTCTCTGTGTCATAGCTTTCCAAAGGCTGTAGTTGAAGATACGTACTCATGTTTTTAAGGCTATTTTTATGGTTCTGGTGATGGGTTAGGAAGATTTCTAGTTTATTAAAAGAAGAAACTGTCTTGAAAACCTGGCTAGTTGTCTCAGCAGCCTTGGAAAATTGTTATGGTGAGAGAGTAAGGCGTTTGTGAATTGGGGCGTAACATTCCAGGCCCTGCACTGCCCCTTGCCTCGGTGGCATTGAAAGACTGACTGACTGATCTGAAGAGTCATGTGGCCACCAACTTCTGTTCTGTAAATCTCCATTTTGTTCAGCACTTTACTGTTAGTTAAGTGGAACCTCTTTTCTTTTTCTTTTCTTTACTGTGTGTGAAGAATTGATGAAAGCTTTAATTCCATCATGCGTCATAAGATGATGATGATGTGATGGTTTGATGCCAAAGATTGCTGCTGTCAGTTCAACTAACTGGTCATTTCTAACAGTGGAAGAATCTCACACACACACAAAATCTGCTTTACCTGACAAATTAGTTCTGTCTAATAAGGCACAAAATTCCATGACAAATTCTGCTGTAGTATTTATTTGGTTTAGTTGTTCTGTCAGATGAGTCCAACAATTGTCAATCAAATTGCTCTATTCAACTGACGAGTTCAATCTGAAGAATTTAAACTCTGCATTACTTGAACTATTAATTTGTTTATTATATTTGAGTATGAAAAACTCAATAGGAGGAGGAGTCTATTGATTTATGTTTTGATGTGTAATGAGTCACAGTTAGGTAAGTTTGTATTTTCCTGACAAAAGCTTGAGTGTAATGGTGGACTGTTTGAAAATGAGTGGATGTTTTGAGTGGGATTGGAGTGGTGCACCTTTTGGCTTGATGTGTCTGACTGTTTGCAGGATCAGACTGGTGTGTAAGAGGAAGGTGACATTTTAGCAAGGGACAAACAAAGGTAGTCGTCATCTCCATATCATCCTGTTATGAAGCATTCCCTCTCTCTCTCCGTGTTCTGTGTGTCAGTCAGTAGTGAGTGGATACGTGTGTCATCAAACTTTTAAGAGCATCTCCATCAGCCTCTGTTTTCTTGATCTAGACGAGGTATATACATGAACGGGAGACTTTGCAATCTTTTTCCAAGGGTAATCTCCGTTTTTAAAGTTACATCTCTGGCTCTTGTTCTCCAACGTTTAGCTGTCTTGTCTTGCCTACTTTTGACAGGCTGTTGTGGCAGTCATCATGATTCTCGAAGGTTTTTCACAATTCTAGTAATAGTTTGATATGAATTCTTTGTCGCGAATGGGGGAAAACGTCATGAGAACACGATGACTCGCCTGTGTGGCCTTTGAAATGGCAACAATGAGAGAGTAAAGCGTTTCAGAATGGGAGCTTTTACGCCACAGCTTGTTGCCACAGACCAGACTAGCCCTTCCCCCCACAGCATCCCAATCACTGCACACTTGCGGCCATTGCACCACCACCTGTACATACAGTCCCACCAGCTGTTACTCCATCTGTAGCACAGCCTCAGCAGCAGATAAGCAGGCTGTTTGTCTGTCTGTCTGTCTGTCAGCCACACATCAATCTTCCTGTTGTTCCCATTGTTCCGTTGTGTTCAAGTGTGTACCGTCGTTGCTCTTGTTTTCTATCGTGCCGGTCCCCTGGGCATCATGGGGCGGGGCGGGGCGTCTGCCTGCCACTGCCCCCTGGCCGTGTGATAAAAGGGACCCACTGTTTGACCTCAGCCGTAGGAGGAGCACGTTGGTGAGGGTCAGACACACACTGGTGGGTGTTGCAACCCTCCCAGCCTCCCTAGTAAGATACATTCCAGATTGTTTTCTGCTCCTTGCATTGAGAGGAGAGGGGAACTGGCCCCGTCTCTCTCCCGTGCCTCGGTGATAAGGTTAAGCCAGACAATCAGACCAGAGGGAGGGACTTATTGATGTATTATGAGGCACTGGGATTTGAGGGCCAGCTTTTCTCTCCCTTGTCATACATTGTTTGAATCCAGTGGACTTGATGCCAGTTGTGGTCGTGTCACGTGTAGTAAAGCCTCACTGATTAACCTTGACATACCAGGTTCCACTGACACCTGTGTGGTGGTGGCATGTGTGTGGATAGGACCACTCACTGCCTGCACATCACACTGACACCATCATACAGATGACGTGTGCTGGTATCTCAATGGAAACATGCAGCAGCATATGAAGGAGCAGGACTTTGCTGTCTGTGAGCCTGCCTGCCTGTCTGTCTGTGTGTGTGTGTTGTGCTTCCCTGCACCGTGACACCCAACATTGGCGTTGCTGCCACAAGCAGGCCACTGAGGGCCGTTGCCAGGTGCCAACCGGTTGACTCGGTGGCACTGTACTGAGTAGACCGGCATCATTCCTCTAGGTCAGTGGTTCATGCCAAAGAATAAGATAGTTTGCTGCGTCTCTGTCTCACTTCTCGGGCGGCCGTCTCTCCGCTGGTGAGATTGTTGACAGGTTTGTGTTGTATTGTTGAATATAATTTTTTTACTGCTTCCTGTGTACCCTCAGAGTTATGAGTGTTGAGTGCTGCTGCTAGCAGCCGTTTTCATACTTATTTTGGTTTGTTAGATCATTAAAAATGAAGCCCATGAATAAATATTTTAAAAGTCTTTCATAGTTTCCATATTATGATTACTATTACATATATTACAATTCAGTATGTGAAGGAAACTGGTAAGCTGAGTCCAGGTAATAAAATCCAAAATTGAATTGCCCGCAGCTTTAATTAGATGAAATGGACGGATGGTTTAATTTTAATTCATTCACAAGGACACAATACAATGGAATGGTCCAGATAAGAAATGTATTTGAGATGGAGCAATGAACCCAACACACATTACACACATGGATAGTAGTGGCAAACATTTGTTGTGAAGTGGGATTGTGTTACAGTGAAAGGAAGCCACGGCCAACCATTCCCTGCCTGGCATCCCTACAGGGCCACAGGGCAGCGGGAGACAATCTTGGCCCCTCCCTTCACCAGCTTAGTGTTTGTTGGTGATGTGACGCAAGTAAGTGATTCACAAATCTGAAATGTGTAAACTCAAATTTGTGCAATTTTTAAGATTTTAGGAAGGAATTTTCTATACATTAATAATTTATCATCTGATTCACAGGAGTTTCAATGAGTGTGTGGTGCCGGATTTCATTCATCTTACTTTTTTTTTCCCATCACCTTTATCTGCTTTTTTTTCTTCTCTTTCTCCCTTATCACTCCTCTTGATGTCAACTCCTTGATTCCTTCCTTCGCTCACCATCTGCCTGCTTGCTTTCACCACTTCCTCACAGGGTTGTTTTCATGTAAATCATAACTGAATATTCTCTATTTCAAAATGTGATCCTTTTTTTCATGTAAGAGGAGAAAGCTGGTGGTGGGGCTACTATGAAGACTCCCTTTAAACTTCCCCCTGGCTGCCATGGTGGGGATAATGGCCAGGGAAGGAGGGCTGTGTCTCAAGCTGGTCCACCACCCTCAATACCACCCACATTGCATCTAATTTTGAGGTAAGTTGGATGTAGATTGTCATAGCACACTAGTCTAGGAGGTTGTTTTTAAATCAGTAAGGTGTTTGGATAAAAATAGATGAGCTTTCTTATGAGTACTAATTTTATTCAGTTCTTTTTAAGATTTATACATATTACTTAAGTTAGTTGTCTGTTGGGAAATTTAATAATACTTTTCACTCCTTTCCCAGCATCCTTAAAATCCTTGTCTGATCCTTCCTTCCCCATCACCAGCAATATACCCTCCTATTCCAGATCCTCCACCACCCACTATTCTCTCTCCTAACCCATTTCCTTCCCCTCCAATCCCTCTCCTCTGTTGCACCTCACTTCCTTTCCCATCACCTCAACAACCTCCTACCAGATCCTCCTCTCCCTATCACCTCTCTATTCTAGTTTCCTCATTCCAGACAGCTGCTCCTGAGGAAGGAGATGAATGTCTGGCGTCAAGAGCTTGTGTGTTCCCCTGCACCAGTTAGACCAGCCTGGCCAAGACACCACAGCTCACTACTGAAGGAGGATGGAAGGGAGGGAGTCACCACAGAAATGGCTTCCTGAGTGAGCCTTTTCCAGGTCACTACTGAAGAGGACGACAAAAGGGTTGTGAAACTGCCTAAAGAACAGACCACCACCACCAAAGGGGTACAAAAATGGACTGAAAAACTGTACTAAGTCGAAAATACTCCGAAGAGTCTCCGGAGATTTTGTAGTAGCTAGTGTTGCAGTTATTGAATAAAAGTATTTCTTCCCCCAATTAATCTTTATTAAATTCTCCTTTACAAAATCTCCGGAGAGTCTTTGGAGTATTTTCGACTTAGTACAGTTTTTTTTCAGGCCATTTTGGCAGGAAACACACAAGCTCTTGAATCCAGACAACAGTAGCTTTGGTGAGCCACTGTCATGTCATGTCTTCAGTAGTGAGGTGAGGTGTCCTGGGCGGTGAGGATGCTGGTCCACACCATGCACAGAAACTTTGGAAGGCGCTGCACTTACCAAAGATTGTTGTGCGAACGAGTCACCTTTCATGGTCCTCTCCAATGGTGGGAGGGGGGTGGGGTGGGGGGGAGGGCATGGTGAGCTGGCAACAGGCTGGTCCAAGGAGACTGGTGAACAACCTGCGTCACACCCATGAAGACAATGCTGGAGACATTTTCTTGCCCATCACAAGCCTGTTGAGGAAGAGACAAGAATACAAATTAGTCAGTGTGTCATTATCCATGAAAATGTAGATATAAATAAAAGATACAAAGGTACAAGGTCTTTCAACTTGAAACTTTCATGGTATAACTAAATTATCAGTGCCGACTTTGAAGAGAGATTGTTCACCTCATTGGGAGGGAGGGAGGGAGCGAGGCGACCAGCTTACGGCTGACTGGTGGTGGTGGCGAGGAATACCGACAAGCTTGCGTTAAGGCACAAAGTGGCGACGAAAGCCATGTAACCTTTGAACACTTCCGAATCAAAACAGCCGCAGCCCACACACACCTCTAATCCTGCCCTGCTGCTGGCTTCTCACTCTCGCCACGGGAAGCCACACAAACCCAGAGCCGCCGCCTCCACCCAAGTCACCGCTGCGGCGCCGCCAACACTGTCTCACTTCACACCATGAGCTCCACCAGCCACGCCAGCCACCACACGATGACACAACACGCAGCGACACTCCACATAACAAAGCCATGATAACACAGACCGACACACACGACCTAACAATCTAATCACCCCCATTAACAATCTAACCACCCTCATTAACTCCCATTCAACCACTAACGCATTAACACTCACTGATAACGCTACGCAATACACAATATACACCTTCACTGACAACACACGCCACACAAACCTTCAATACCAAACACCAAACATTCATCAAACTCACCATGGAAACAGAGTGAGGCGGGCGACGAGGCGAAACGAGGCGAGGTGAGGTGAGGTGTGGCGCAGCACCACCCTCCACTCTGATGACTTGAGACGCACTGCCCTCCTCTCACTGACCAACAGCAGAGGGTTCCAAGATTTTCGTACACGTGTAAAAAAATTATCGTTTTTTTTAGGTCGATTATCGTACACCCTAATGACTAGGAAGATAAAACACCAACATAATCCTAGTAACACCAAGCACCACACCGCCACCACCACTGACCAGCTGCTGACCAATCGTGGGCGTCCACCCACTTCCTTGGTGCCACGTCCACCTCTTCCACTCACTTTCCTCTCGTTAGTTAGTTCTTTTCAACTTGCCACGCTACCAATCCTCGTACATGTATCATCTATAGATATAAAATGTACGTATATACAAAGTAATTTAATTTTTACTACTTCTTGGTGGAAGAAATCAATGATAAAATGATAACGAATAAATCTAATGATAATGACATAATCAATCTTGTTATAGGTACTTCAATCCTCACCTTGAACGTCTCCCAGGCATCCCTCCGTTATTCTTGCTGCTGCTGCTGCTTCGCCATCTGCCTTTCATCTTGGCGGCTGTATGACCTAAGACTGTGATTCTCAAACTGGAAGAAGCCATTGGGGGGGGACCATGGTGGACTGCTGATAGTATCTATACATTTCTAAGTAATGTTAGAAATCTTCATTGAATACAAAAAGTATCACTGCATAATTGTGACTATGTAAGTGTCACCTGAAATAAAGCAAGGGTATTCTCCTCATCAAATTTCTATCTTATTTTATTGTCTTTTTAGGAGTGGGCTTTGGGAGAAAAATGAAAGGGAGCCACACTAATGTTGAGAATTCATGAAGGAGGGAATGGAGTGAAAAGTTTGAGAACCACTGAGCTGCTGGGATGTCTCACTCACACTCTCCTGCTGATGCTGTGGGTGCATGGTGGAGCACAACATGGGCTGAGAGACAAGGACTTCTAACTCTTCTGGAAACAGTTTGATAAGTTCTCATCTGTCAGCCAGTGTTGCCTTCACCACCCACCCACCCACACTTGTCTTGCTCCCCTTAATACTTCACATTGTCTTCTGAAGCACTTCTCTGCCACACCTCACCTATTTTCACAAGGCTCTGGTCAAAATCACTTGGGTTTTTGAGGATGTTTTCATGGATATAGTGACAAATCAACACAACTTTTGCATTATTAATAGAAGCACTTGAAAATCCTCCACAATCACCTCTGTGGCCTTGGAAAAGTGGACATAGTGAGAGAGAAGTGTTTCAAAATCCCAGCTGTGCCATTGTCCCCCATCACACTCTCAGGAGAAACAAGTATGCTTTCACTTTAACACATTTATTTGTGCCTTTTAATGTCGCGAGGAAAGGAAATGAACTGAGGAACGTAACATGGGGGAGGGAAGGAAGGAAGTAACGTGGAATAAATATCCGGCCACACACTCCTGCTCTCTGTCAGGATCTTGCTGGCCCGGAACAGATACGGATGAGGAATTTTCTGTACGTCAACAGTACAAACATTTGCCGACGGTCCTTGACAAACTGACGAACGAACGAACGAACGAGGAGACAAAGACAAAGAGTCATAAAAATAATCATCGAGAGGGAGAGACAGAATACATGGAATGGTTCTTTGTTTACAGTAGTTGAAGCACCATTAATGAAACTACCATATAGCATTAACTACCATTATGGGGCATGGGGTATGGTTGGGAGGAATGGGGAATAGGGAATGGGGCATGGACTGGGGGGAATGATAGGTTAGGGGTATGAGGGGGAACTGCTCTTTGGATAATGCATTTTAGAACAAATACATATCCATTAGAATACAGTAACACAGTAACATGGAGGAGGAGGAGGAGGAGGAGGAGGAGGAAAGGGGGCAGTCATATATACACTAAGCTATGTACAAAGTCAGATAGATTGATTCGCTGTACAAAAAATACACTGTCTCTTATTTCTTCTTCCTCCATCGTCTTTTCCTAGTCTGTGGCAAAGGTGAGGAGTGAGGTAGTGAGGTGGGGGGGGAGGGCATGAGGATACACTGGCTGGCAGCTTCCTCACCCAGCTGTCCTTGTCATCCTAAAGTTCTGATCATGAGAAACAGAAACACTTGTGGCATCTTTTAACAGTATGTGAGTTTTCTTAATATTTTTCCTGTTTGTTTACTCTTGTGATGTGAAAGGCATGAATTGTTTTTTTTGTTTCAGTTTAGAGGTGTCTTTTTCATTTTCTTTCTCAATTGCCTTTCCGTTCAGTTAGGTTAGCTTTGCTCTTTCTCTCTTTGTGACATGGAAGAGTAAATTGATTATCTCTTTCAACTCAGCAGCATCTTGTTTCATCTTTATCTTCCAAACTCTTCATACACTTTTAAACCTTCCTATAATGCTTTTCCTCCTTTTTGTCATCTGCTCTCTCCCTGTGACTGAGATCCTGCATTCTTTTCCAATCATTCCTACAACAAATTATCACACAAGGACTCCGGAAGTCACTTAATTCAACCCAAATTGAGTTCCCTGCAGTGGTGGCCTGTCCTCAAACCAACTCTTGGCACACCTGAGTCACAGCTAAGCACATACCATCCCTCACACCTGGTACAGTTCAGGTGTGTCTTCCCGTATCACTGTAGTTTAAACACACATCTCCATAAGGCAGTTCTTTCTGTATTGCAGGTGTTACTCCAGTCTTGTATTGCTTCATTAGTTTCCTGAGGTCATGATTTAGAAGCACCCA
>JAHFWG010000122.1:137169-171139 GCA_020233015.1 Callinectes sapidus | reverse complement strand
AGAGAGAGAGAGAGAGAGAGAGAGAGAGAGAGAGAGAGAGAGAGAGAGAGAGAGAGAGCAAACAAAAAAAACCAACAAACTTAAAAAAAATCTTTGTTAATACGAGTCCGGAAGATTACGAAGGATTTTAAGACTATAGAAATTCCTCCAAGAAACAGCTACATACATAAAAAAAAAAAACTTTGCTAATACAGATTCAGGGGATTAGGATGGATCGTAAGACTAGGAATCCGTCTAAGAAAAGCTACATAACTAAAGAATCTCCATTAATACGAGTCCAGAGAAAGAGTTGAACAAGAGAGGCAGAATTAAAAGGGTGCAGAAAAATCACCATGACTTTCCACAGTATGGGGGAAGGAGGGGGGGAGTTAACGGGGTGGTGGGGGGAAGGGGGGGAGCATCAGGTGCAGTGTAGGTGTGGGTGTGTGGGTAGGGGTGGGTGGGGTGGGGTGGGGAGGAAGCCTTGTTAGTGAGTGTCCCGTAGTAACACCTCTGCCTCGTTAAGCCCTCCCCCCGGAAGAGAAAACTGACACCAATTAAACCTGCGTCCATAAATAAACACGTGACTCCCTCCTGAACCGTAAATGAAACCCTACTTGGTGTTAATTGAAGTGTAGTATCAGCTAATAATATCTTAAGTCGTCCTGTGTATTTTGTGTATTTCGTCAGTGTGTTTGAGCTTCTAACAGTATTGAGGGTTGAAATTAATACTCTTCCCTTGATTATATTTGATTTAGGGGACATTTCTAACACCTTCAGTACTGGGACGGGTTTTTAATATTTATTCTTTATTATTTCTCGATTTTATAGTACATTTGTTTTATTTTATAGTACAGACTCTGAGCCATTAATCTTCTGACCCTCCATAGACACTTCCTAATGTCAATAAAATCGTATATATGGAACAAACCCACCAATGATACACTAAAAGATAGAAAAGGAAAGAAAAAAGAAGATGTATCATAAGTGGAAAAGCCGAAGCAATGATACACTACAAGAAATAAAGAAAAGAGATAGCGTATATTACCTACAAGAAAAGCAAAAATAAATAAATAAATAAAAATAGGTATCAAATGGACCAGCCGAAGCAATGATACGCTACAAAAAAAAAAAAAAAAAAAAAAAAAACGAAGAAGGAAAGGAAAGAAAAAAACGAGTATCATATATGGAAGAGACGAACACACCCTTAAGCCTCGCCTGACACATTTGTATATTTATCTCGCTTATCATTAGTCGACTTTAAGCAGGTTCAGAAACTCATGAATGGATTAAAATAGTGAAGACTGTCCATTAATCTCCCAACCTCCATAGACCTTTCCTAACGTCAATCAAATCGTCTAATCACACTCAAAACTCAAGATAAAAACCGCACCCTAGTATTGAAGGGGTGGAATATCGCTTCACTTAACAATTTTACTGCGATTTGGTTCATCTTTCCTATTCATTCATAACCATCTCAAAACCTTCTACTCGCTAAACACTGACAAATGTACTCTTGATCTTATATTATGCTTCTCTTGACGGTTAATTAAGATTTCGTTGCTTTAGGGCTGTGTGGTGGTGTACATCACAAAGAATTAATACACTTCACAGAGGCAGATCACACTCCATACAGGACGCAGAATGTGCATGCTAATGGATATAGGAAGAGTAACTGGTGCAGGGAAGGGGGTGGAGCGGCGGGGGGAGGGTTCACAGGAGGGAGAGGGAGAGGGAGGGGGGTAGTGAGGCCTTGGGGTACACAGGATGAGGGTGAGCAATGGGCAAGCCTTTTCACACCTTGGTCTCAGGCGGCAAGGAAATACCTGCCCATCCCATACCATCCCATCCTATCCTGCAGGGAGGGAGTGTCAAGGGGAATCTTTACTGTTGGTGCTTATTTAGACTTTTAGGTGATGTTGAATTTCTGTCCATATCAGATTGAAGAAAGGGTAAAATAATGATTATGAAGATCGTGGTGGTAATGATGATGATGATGATGATAATAATAATAATAATAATAATAATAATAATAATAATAATAATAATAATAATAATAATAATAATACAGAAATACATAGATTTTCCACGAAGCAAAGAAATACTCATCCTTTTTTTAATTTTTTGCATGACTCAAATTCTTACTACGTACTAATCTCTCTCTCTCTCTCTCTCTCTCTCTCTCTCTCTCTCTCTCTCTCTCTCTCTCTCTCTCTCTCTCTCTCTCTCTCTCTCTCTCTCTCTCTCTACAATGATGCAGCACACACGGCCCGGCAAACACTCATGGGAGGCCCGGTGGTCACGCAGGGTTGGGGGCGGCAGATACACCCGTGCCTTGTGACTGACTGATCAGTGAAGGGTACGCGGGATCAAATATCACCATAAATACAATCATTCTCCCACGAGTATCAGAGCTGCTTCGAGTTGAGTGTGCTTGCTATTCAAATAAAGGTGTTTCTTTCTCCTTACTTTCACTGCAATGTGGGGACGGAAATGATACAAGTCTACACAAGTGAGAAGGAGAGTTAAGAGAATATTTCTTGTCCCACGAGTATCACAGTTACCGAAGAACCAAAAGCCATTACAACTCAGGTCCATGGTAAAGAATAGTTGTGCTTCTGAGGTATATTAAGTTAGGAAGGGTTGTGGTTCTGAGAAGTATTACATAACATAATAATACTTAAAAAGAAATGTCTAATCCCAAGTCTAACCTATACTAACCTAACCTAACCTAACCTAACCTAATCTAAATCCAAGTCTGAACACAAATCTAAACCTTAAATTCAAACCAAATAAGTTTCACAGCAAATCAAAACCCAAGTAAGTCTGAACACAAGTCATAACCAAGTAGGCGTAAACATCAGAACCACATCCATTCCTAACCTAATTTACGTCAGAACCACATCCATTCCTAACCTAATATACGTCAGAGCCACAACCGAGCCCAGTCTAAGTCCAATTCTAATCTTACTTAACGTATACCCAAGTAAGTCTAAACCCAAGTCTAATTCAAAGTCAAACCTAACCTAACCTAAACTTAAGTCTAAAATGATGACAACGATATAGAAAAGAACGTAAAATAAGTAAATAAATAAATAAATAAGAAATAAGAAGCCGTGACACAGTAACAGTAGCAAGCACATAAAACCCACCTTTATACCACTACGTATACACCAAAATTAATATAGTGATAGACAACATGAACAACATAATTATCTCAACTTAACACCTTATCCTGACAAATATACCATCGTTAAGGAAAAGTTACCATTAAATAACCCACACTAATAATATATGTAGCCTTTGTAAACAGGCGTGGCAATAAACTCAGGTGTGTGTGTGTGTGTGTGTGTGTGTGTCCTATACTCACCTTAACGAAGCTTATGGATGTTGTTGTCCCCTCAATGTCCAGTAATATAACACTAGCGTCCTTCACAATGTTGGTGACACACGCCTTGCCTCGGTTCATGGTTGTAAGGAGCGGAAAGCAGCAATAGTAGGTATAGGCAGCCCGGCGTCCCCACAGCCCTCACTGATTGTTATGGTATTGCTGCTGGAGTGAAGATCTCATATATAAACCTTAGTGGGAATTTTCTCATGCATTGTTTTCACTTTCCCAATGTTAAAGAAAGGGAAAAAAAGTATGTATTTCCTATGCCATTTCCGATTGTGTATTTAAAGGAAAGAGTTACTTTATATAGCACTTGCTCAGTACGGGAAGTTATCATTTTTTCTCTATCCCATCTAAAAAATTTGACTATGTGTGCTTTATTTTTATGTTTGAGTGAAATGCATAGTAGTTTTAGGCTTAATTGAGGCGCGTTAGGTGTTTGTTTTGAGTTGCCATGGCGGCTACGTGGCAGGGGGGGGACACACCGCCCGGAACAGCCGTCAACACACCCAGGAAAGATCATGGAAAACAATTACAAATATCTACAAAAATAAAGATAATTAAAGCATATCCACCAACTAAATCTCACATTTATTTAATTTGCATTCCTCAAAATATACAAATGTTAGGAATTACACAGTTAGTAGTTAAGAAATCGACAAATTATGAGACTACATTTCCACTTTCTATTTCTCCCTGGTGCGTGAGAGGCGGCCAATAGGAGGCAGTGTTGCAGAACGACTAGGCCAGTGCACTGTGAGAGGCGGGGGAGGGAGGACCGCACTCTGTTGCTCTTGTGGGGTGCTTTGCAATACTAAAACCTCGTACTTAATTGTTGTCATTATTGGTGAGCAAGGTAAGAAAGACACCTGCGTTGTGTTCGAGGGGGCGAGGTGCGTGTGAGTGCGGTAGATGGCGGGAAAAACATGCCAATCTGTGAGGGGTGAGGAGGGACGCCCCGAACACCGGCCTGTCAAACTCATTTACCACATTGCCTCCCTCCACCACACACTGCCACACTTAATTACTCCCCCCGCGGTGCCAGGAGCCCGGTGTGGTGAGCCCTTGCCGGTGGTGTGGTGGTGGTGTGGCTGGGATAGGTGGCCGTGGGTGGGTGGTCACTGCCCTTGCTTGGTGTTGTGGTGTAATAGTGTGGTGGTGGTGTGGTTGGTGTAGTCAGGGTGAAGTGGTGTGGTTTGCGGTGTTTTTTGAGTGTGTTGCGTGGTGTTGTGTTGCTAATAGTTCTTGGTCAGTTGGGATTCGAGTATTATTTCGCTTATATTGGAGAAAGAGTGGAAAAAACATGATAAATTAGTAATAATCGTAGTTCATCTGGCCTATAGGGTACGTGTAGGTAGGCATTGGGTTAGTGAAAGCCGTGTTATGTAACTTGATATGTATCTGATGGTAATGAACTAGATAATGACCTCAAGACGTGTATATAAATGAAGGAAGAGTTAATATACATGTAGCAGTGCTGGAAAAAATGCCTTGTATATTTATTTCCTGCCTTTATGTGTAGTACAAGTCAAGCAAAGAAAGAAAAAAAATCAATCTTCTATTAAACTCTTTTTTTAGGGACTGGCATCTCAATGGGCTGTACTTTAACACCTTTTTTCTTTGCTCTTTCCTGTATTCCCATTTCACATTAGAAGAAAGAAAGAAAGAAATCAGTAGAGGGTAAGGGAGGGAGGCTGTATTAAACTCCAAGGTAAAATTATCCCTCTATCACTTCTCTCAGTCAGTCAGGGGCAATACAGGGAAAGGAATGCTACATTACTGAGGGCTGCTCTAGCATGGTGAAGAAAAGAAGAAATAATAAGTCAGTAGGGGGTGAGGGAGGGAGGCTGTATTAAACTCCAAGGAAAAATTATCCCTCTATCACTTCATCAGTCAGGGGCAATACAGGGAAAGGAATGCTACATTACTAAGGGCTGCTCTAGCATGGTGAAGGTACAGGAACATTGAATTGAATTGTCACACCATTTTCTTGTGTTAGGAATTAAAAATGCTCCTCAGGGAAGTTTCATACAGCGAGTTGTGATAATGTAGAAGTGTACAGTGTTTTTTTTCTTTCATCCCCAACTTTTTAATGTCATTATTTTGAGTTCAAGTTAGTGTTAGGTTTGAAAAAGTGGTAGTGAAGTAAGGACATTATTTTTGTGTGTTTAAGAGGGGAAATCTGGCCAAGGGCAACAAAACTATTACAACACAGGCTCACTTAGATGCCAGTCTCCCAGCTGGTTTGAAAGAGTTAGCCATAAAGAAACAGGATAATTGCCTTGATCCTCTTTAATACTAGCAAATACTACACATTTATTATAGTATATATATACACATATTTTGCACTAACAGAAGCAAAACAACCTGTTCTCTGAAAATGCCTCAAACAAAGATATTTACCATTCTTTTTTATCTATCTATCCTCTAGTCATCCCTGAAGAATGTGTATGTGACTTAAAACACCACCATGGAAACATATCTTTGGCAACAGAGGGTTCAGTGACAATAGTGAGAAGGTGGTGGGCAGTGATGCACTCTAAGGATGGAGGCAAGACACTTTGGGTAGAGAGTGACAAGGATGACAACTCTTGCTGCCTGTGAGGAGGTGTTTGTGTTGACGATGTATTGTAATGTGTAGGTGTTGGGTGGTGTTGGCACTGGCCTCCTGAAATGACTGTGATGAACTTGAAAATATTAGCTGTGCGGTGATGCTACTAAAGAATGTACAGTTAAGGTGTTGAGTTGGATATTTGTCTCCACCTTGAAGCAAACGTGTGCTGTACTTGATGTATTTTTTTTACGTGAAGATATTGGAGTATATCGGTACCCAAATAATTTCAGTATTTATTTCCAATGATTCATAATTATCTTCAAACTAATTTTGAAAGGATGAAAGTTAATTGGTGGTACATTGCTGCAATTATCCCTTAATTGCTATCAGTGTAGGTATATAAGTGTTGCAGCTTTATCTTTCTTACTAATGCAGTGTTTGTTTATTCTTTAAAGAAATAATTGTGTGAGCTTGGTGTTGGTGATTGGTTGAAGGAATGTGTATGGTATGTGAAGCATGATTGTTCTGTGCTACAAATGTTTGACTGAATGAATAGATTTCTTATGGAATTGCAAAATATTGCTATTGTCTGCCACATCTTTATGACTTAGATTAATTAGTACATGGCTACTGTGTTGAAATCAAAGAACTATGTGAGTATGTGAATGACAGTGATGGAGGTGAGGTGAGCTACTACAGTCCTTACCTTTATTAAGACAAAACACTAGTTACCATCAGTCAATAGTGTGTGTGTGAGGTGGTGGTGTTTGGTGTGGTACCTCATTCAACTCTATAGTGGAGCCATGGCAGGCTGATTCTTGAGACTAAGAGTGCATTTGCATGTTTGTTGTGCACAGAGCAAAACAACTACTACGTATTAGACCACAGAATCAGTGTAGCACATGTTCCTGACTGATTATCAAACAAGTTAGAAATAGAGCCATGAGTGAGGGCAGTGTCCCCGGGCCAGTGACACATGCCAGTAGGTGCTGGTGGACCTGTTGGCACACTGAGCTTGTCCAGCCATGTGTGCGTGTGTGTGTGTGTCACTTGGTGTAAACAATGCCTGGCATCCCTTGATTCTTCTTGAATTGGCAGCCTGAGAATCGTAACATAAAGATACAACCTTCCTCAGTGTGTCTTGTTTTAAGCTGACAAAAACTTCATGGTGGTTGTGTCTTGCCTCCAGAATTATAGTGTGACAGGCAGGATTGATCTTAGCTGTACGTGATCAAGAGTAGTGAATCCTGGTGGTGTTAGCTGTAGTGTCTGAATGAGCTCCACACTGTCTGCCACTTGAAGAGCATATATGAAATACCTACATTGTAATATGTGAATTAGGTACTGTTGTAGCCTGGTGGTGGTCAGGTTATTGCACTACCTAGTCTTGCAATTGAGAGGTGTTGGGTTTGAATGACCAGCATGACAAACAGTTAAGGTTTTCACCTTTCATGCCGTAGACTGTTTACTCAACAGAGAAAAAATACCCACAGGATGTAATTAGAGGAGTAGTGACCTTGTGAGTTGGCAGCTCTGTCAAGACAGCCTGGGCCAGTGCAGCAAGGGAGTATACAGCTCAGCTGTTTGAAGATCTGTCAGTAGCTGCTGGATTTGTATTATCAGTTGAAAAGACTGTGGATTATTTTTATTGTTGTACCAGCTCATCATTGTGTGGATGGAGCATTGTAATAAATCCAAGACAAGCAAGCAAACTGCATGGGTTCTGATACACACCTGACCATGACATTTGCACTCTACCTAGTGGATGTTTGCTCATACAGCAGTTCATGAAGTGTTGCACTTGTATTAGGTATTTGTTTCTTGGTGATTATGAGAGTTGTATAAAGGAAACTATTGAAAGATTTCAAAACAACCACAGCCATGCAGGAGCCTTCCCTGGCTAGTAATGGGTAAAGTCCCATACAAATGATGTTGGAACTAAATGCAAGTGAAGTTTGGTACAATCTGGAATTCATTTTGCTCAAATGTGGAAAGAAAAATTAGAGAATATTGAAGATTATGAAAGCAAGGATCACAATTGAGATGGTAGACAGGAAACACACATGAAAGACTGAAGAGGCACAAACTATGATGTTCATAGTATACATACTCTAGAAAGATCTTGTCATGGAGTGGAGGTCATAGGTAGTTAAGATCCTAGTAGTATGGGCGAGTCATTTGAGTTGCCCGTAAGATAGACGGAGTAAGATTAGTAAAAGTTTTGAAGAAAAGTATAGTGTGTGTAGTGAAGGAGAAAGAATGAATTGTGGAATGAAAAGACTGTGTAATGCTTTATCTGGAGGTGGCTGTGTATGACTGAAAGGGGGAAAGTGAAGTTAGATGAGTTACAGAGAAGAAATTGAGATAACGTTGGTTGAAGAGAAAAGAATAAATGTTCTGATTGTAAATGGATTGTCTTACCAAATTGGAAAACAGAATATCGGCATATGAAAGGAAGGACTGGTATGTGCAAAGATCAAGTCCATTAAAACAAGAGGAAGATTATAACACTATCATAAATAAAGGAATGAGCTTTACATGACCACTGGTACAAATGATGAAGGTTGATTTGATAATTGGCAAAATTAAGTGGCTGACAGATGAAATTATGATTGGTAACATCTGTGCCATTAGTCAAGTGTATCAAAGCTCTTATTAGATGATAACACCCCAAGTTGATTTAAGCAATCACAATATTACAATATAAAATAGCTACTCTCTGAAAAAGATTCCTGTTAAAGTGTTAAAAGATAAAACAGTGTTCCTGTCCAATTTTCTTAACAACTTTACACTTGTGTCAGTTCTGAACAGCAAGATGCTAAAACTTTCAGATTGAACTAAATTTGTACATTCCTTTCATATCACTACAACTGTGGAATAATCTTTATGATACAGTATCTAATATGAAAGATGTAAAACTGATTGGGAAGTGTTGGCAGAGTAAAGAGAGCAGCATTAGTTTGGTGCAAATTAAGTGTTCCAAGAAGTGTGAATAGTACATGGATACATCTGTGGCCTTCATGTAAATTCTGTGAAATCTGATCAGTTGATTAAGTTGTGTAGGAAAGACGACGCATCTATTGAAGTGCAGCAGATAAACCTGCTCTGCTGTCGGATCAGTGTTAAGATTGGCAGGTTGCCGTGCAATTGACCACATGTATTGTGCGCTGAGGATTAAGTCTTTATTTCCTAGAAGTATTAGATGGTTTGTTCAGATTATATACACTTGTGTGAGGTGTTTTTCAAGGTAGTCCTGTATCTTGCTGCTCACTTTTTTTTTCTAGTCCTTGAGTTATCTAATATTGCAACCAGCTTGGGATTTCTGCATAGGATTGTGTGTTTTTTAAGATTGTGTGTGTGTGTGTGTGTGTGTGTGTGCCATTGAATAGATCCATTAATTTGTAGTAAGCAATCTGAGAGTTCTGCTTGTATACATCAAGTTGATATGGTTTTGGATTTATTTATTTATCATTTTCATGGACTACATCAAGTGTTTTTATTTTTGTGTCCAGGTTGAAAACACCATGGATGTTTTAGTTCTTGGTGCTGTTGTGCTGGTTCTGACTGTCGTGGTGTATCTGGTGGCCACGCTGGGCACCAAGGAGACACCATTTGAAGACATTGCCAACCAACGCCAAAAGTTTGAAACTACACACAGCAAGGCAGATAAGCAACAAAAGAAGCCCAAGGTAAGTCACTTCACATAGGCTTAACAATTAAAAAGATAACCTTTATCAAGCAAACATGTTCAAGCTGTATATATCAATGTATTTTGGATTAAGAAATGGCAAGTGGTATTGTTTATTTAGTAACTTACAATATTAATTCTCTCAGGTCAAGAAACCAAAAGGTAAAAAGGAGGAAGGTGACCAAGCTGGATCTACATCACAGGAAATAGAGGCAGAATGTGAACCAACTGCATCGCCACCAGCACCGGAACCTTCGCCGTCACCCCAGCCCAGTCAGGTATTTGTTGTGTGCAGTGACCCTTTGCGAGGATTACCCAGTGTCTGAATTTCATGAGGGCAATCACTTCTCTTGATATCGTTGGGTGGAGTGCTCAAGAGGAAAGACAGGTACTCGTGTTAGTCTCATACTGAACAACATGCAGTCACTCACCTTTGTGATTGCTTCAGGACTTGTTGCTCAATATTGTTTAGGTGATATTAGAATTCTTTACTTTGTTTTGTGCCATTCTTTTGAAGACAGGATATTTTCTATAGTTCCTGCAACCTAAACTGGTACTTAAGTGCAACTGAGCTTCCTCAGGAAACCACCATTGCCGCACCACAGGCTCTCATTCTTTCTCTAACCTCACTCCACCCCCTTAGAGGGTAAGGAGGTGGGGCAGGGTTGGAGAAAGAGAGCACGCCAAGGGTGGAGGAATCCCTGGCAAGCTCAAGATTCCACAAAAGTGCCAGTTAAGATCACAACAACTATAGTCAGTGTTCGAGTTGGTTTATCCTTTTTTTCCCTCTCTTTTTTCTCTAATATTGGGTAGAAAATAACAAATAAGTGTCTTCACAATTCCATTCCCAAACAAGCAGTAGGCCCAGAACTAAGAGAAATGGTGACTTAGTATTAGGTGTTTTGATACCTCTCTTTGATCTGCAATTGGACTTGACATACATACAGCCAACACGTTCACTGCATGCTAGTCACTTGTAGCTATTTCAGTTGTGCTGAGTAAGCTATCATGTTGAGGTGTGGATTAGTTTTGATTTGCCTTTAGTGTGCTGATTTAGGTCACAGCTTAAACATTGTTAACACTCACTGAAAGTCTTAGGTTTCTTTTGGACTTATGATCACAGTTATTGCCTTTTGGTTTATTGTGACATAAATTTTCTCAAGTTTCCAGTCACTTGCATGTCATGTTCCTCTGATGAGGACTATTGGTGAGTGACTGGAAGCTACTGTCTGTAGTCAGTAAAGCCATACACTAAGCTTTTTACACCAGCATGTCCAGCTGACACTCCTCACTGTTTAAATGGCACTTTTCTAGAATATAATTTTTTTTCTATATTATTTTTTACATTTCACATAGATTCCATCCATTCTTGGGATGACATAATAAGAAACTGCAAACTTTATGAATAATGTATTCATTATAATTTATGTTTAAACACAAAAACACTGACTTAAGATGCTTGCATTAAAGAAATGCAAATGTAAGGGTGTTTGAACATTCCAGTCTCCTCAAGTAATGTGTCATATCCATTTTATGGATGGTCGAACTTTGTAACGTCATGGCATCAATATTTATACATAACTTTTGATTTGAGGAGTATGGTCTGCCAATTTTTATTACTTTCTTTCCATAATTTCATGTGAACTGGAAAGGCATTTTTATATGTCATGTGTTTGCAGTAATGGTTCTTTATAGTATTCTAATGTGACTTACTTATTGTGCATGTCAATTATTCTCAGTGATCTGGTAAATTTGCATGTCTCATTAGGAGCAGAGGAAAGAGAGAAAAAAGAAGAAAGAACAGGAAGATGCAGGTGTTGAGGAGGTTCAGGAGAAGATTGTTAAGGCAGAAGTGAAGAAAACTGAATCTGCTGTCAACCGTGCCACTGCTTCTGCCACCCCTGCTCCTGCCTCCACAGCTGCCACTCCATCACCATCGGCCAAGGAAACCAAGGCTGCTGCTAAAGAAAGTAAGGCCAATGCTAAAGGCACTGCTAAGGACACCAATCCATCTGGCAAAGAAGCAAAGAATGCCGCCAAGGAAGCAAAGGCTGCCGCCAAGGAATCAAATCCTCCTGTTAAAGAAACAAAGGCTTCTAAAGAGACAAAAGCCACTGCTAAGGAAACAAATGTAGCTGCTAAAGAAACCAATGTAAATGCTAAAGAAGTGAAGGAACCCAAGGCAAAGGCTACAAAAGAAGCTGTTAAGGAATCAAAGGCCACTGTAAGTATACCTGCATATATATAATTTGACAGCTCTTTTATTGAAGCTGTTATTTTGTGATGAATAGGCCATAAAGACTTTGTAAATCCCTTATGGGGGTTTAGGAAAAGGAGTTGAAAGTTAAAATTGGGCTTGAATTAATCTCTTATTTGCTGGTCTATTGATGCGTCAAGTATTATGTAATTGATTAAGAAGTAACTGTAGACCTTACGTTTTCATAATTTTGATAATACATACTCATTATTTTTGTAACCTGCTGGGACCTAAATATTTAATGGACCAACTTCAACCTGTCATTATTATTTGGGGTATTATCTGTTCAGTGTGTTCAGATCTGGTGGTTGAATCAGTCAGAACACTCCATGGCTGGGTCTGACTGTGCCCATTGTGGGGGATGCCTCGTTTTGTGTACTTGTTTGGGATCTAAACCTCTAAGGAGCTAGTTTGGGGACTCTGAAGGAATTTTGTGGTGTAAATGAAGCTGACTAAAAATGTAGGGCAAGTTATAAATTGAAACATATTAGTAAGTCATTCCTGTTGCTACATAAGTATATCATAGAAATGACTAATGAAAACTGGTCATTTATCACTCACATACAACATACTGCACTTAACCATCACGGTTTGATGCTGGCACACTCCTTACACTGCTTGTTGTTATCATTCACCTTCACTTTTTTTTTCTTTTTGCACCATTCTAGATGTTTGTAGTAGGGATCAAATCCATTTCTCTTTGTATACATGTGGAGGGGCATAATTCTCTTGATTCTTATTTTCAAAGCATTCCCATTTATTTTGTGAGTGATTTGTTGTGTGTGTCACTCACTTGACGAAATATTCCATTTTAGGTTGTTGACATGCCACTCGTTAGTGATCAAGTAAGTGGATCTGATGCTGTTGATGTCTCACCTGCTGCTGAAAAGGGAAACTCTCAGAATAAGAAGAAGAAGGAAAAGAAAAATGATATCACATGTAAGTACCTGTCTTTTTTTTCTATAAAGTCACATTTTGATCAAAGTATCTTAGATATCAAGTGATGTGATAAATTGTAATTGTTGTATTCTGTAACTAACTCATAAGAATGAAAAAAAAAGGTTCAGCTAACTTGTAGATATGTCTCAAGTACACGTGAGGATAGGAGTTACGTCCAAAAACCGTTAAAAAGAAACCTCACAAGCATTTAAAATAATGGATCTCACTTCTTGTCATGCTCTGCTATGTACCTCCATCCTCTTCCTTTGGCTGTGTGTCCATTACCCTTTGGTTTATTTGAGGTGGTAGTGTATTAACTCAAATGTAGGTAACCATACTCCTGAACAAACATGAGGAAGCTCACAATCCAGCACCAGTATGCCAGGTATAAGTGGTACAAATGATAGAGACTAAAGGAACCATAATTTCAAAGCTGGTGGGGTTAGAACTAGTATCTGAAATAATAGGTTTGGGTACTGTTGGTAATCATTGGTGTGATTTCAATGGAAGTGATGCATTGCTTTGTTATCAGTGTCCTTGCATGTAGTTTGAATCTGGTGAACACTGTATGCTGTATCGGGAAGGAAAGCTGTGTTGGGCCTTGGATTTAGAACAATATCTTAGGGTAAAACTTTACAAATCATGAAATGTATGGAATCACTTTGAGTTTACTAGTGAACATGATTATTACTCCTGAAACCATTTTGAGATCAAGTGGTTTTGTTTGCCACTTTTAAGCCTTTGATTTTATGCATTTTTTATTTTTATTTATTTATTTATTTTTTTTGCTACAAAATTGGTAACTTTGCATTTCTTTTACATTTCCCATCCTGAATGCCTGTAATGGAAACATCTATTTGTACATATGCCTTTTTTCTGCTGCATTTCTGGATACCACCTCTTAGTTGTGAAAAAAGGCAAGTTTATGTGAAATGGCAGCATGCATATTGTATACTTCTGAAGGGATTTTTTTTATTTGTAGTTTTTAATTTTCAAATATTGAATTAAAGGCGGTTGTAATTTCTTTAGTATTTGAGCCATTTCATGAAGTAAGGAAGTTGATCAAGGAAAATGAAACTTCTTGAGAATATCTTTGCTTGTGAACTGTTTTTAAGATAGTTTGCATTGGGTTAGGATGGCTTTACTATTATTTAGTTAGTGAGTGTATCCAGCAGGCAATCATTGAAAGCTTTAAATGACAAGTATGCAGCTTGAGCATGTGACAAAGTGATTATCTTAATATCAGTGAATCACCAGTGCTCTAGAGAAGTATGGAACGACCTGTGAATGGCGAGAGAACTAACTAGTGGGTATATTATAGGATATACATTCATCACATTTCTTTAGCATAGTGACAAGTCAGCTTTTCTAGAATATTTAATGAATAAGTAATATTAGGCTATTGAAATTACTTTGTAGCAAACAAGATGTTATATTATTATTGTAAGATGTATTTATTTTTTCCTGAAATTTTATATTTGTATAATGTGTATTCAGCTGGTATTTTTACTTTTTTTCCAAGTACTTTGATTATTAAAGAAGTTCATTTTTCTCCAGCCATGAGTGAGTCCAAGCTGCTTCCCATGGTGCAACGGGCTCCACTCTCAGGAACAGAGATACAGACCCTGATTGATGTGCTCCTCAACAAGCAGCAACAGAACAACGCTGGAGGTGATTGGGTCAAGAAGGGTCGTGTTGATCCCATCACACAGCTGAGGAGACAGCTGGAAGAGGTGGAGAACAGGCTTCGTGATAAGGACGAAGCACACTCTGCCTTGTCTGCCAAAATTACTGACCTGTGTGGTGAGCTTCATGGAGAGAGGTCACGGTCAGCTAAGCTGAAGACCCAGCTGGAAGACACCATTGCAAACTACACTCGTCAGCAGGAAGTAGCTGCTGCAAATGCAAAATCAGCTCAAGCAGCTCGCTTGAATGAGCTGCGTGCATCATTGGAGCAAGAGTATCAAATCAAATTCCAGCAGCAACAGCAGTTGGTGGAGCAGTTACAGAATACCACCAACGATCAAGAGGCTGCTACTCTTCGTGCTTCCCTCAATGAAGCAGAGATGCAAGGAAAGATAATACAGCAAGAGCACGAAGTGCTGACACAAAGATGTCAGCAATATGAAGAACATATACGAGCACTTGAAGAGAAGAGAGTTGGGGATGATGCAACACGTAATGCACAGCTGACAGAGCTTCAAATAAAGCTTCAGAACAGTGATGCAGCTCGAGCCCAAGCATTAGCAGAATTATCAGCAATGGAGAGTGAGCGGGAAAACATGAGAGCACAGATAGCAAGTAGTAATTCCAAAATAGCACAAGTACAACACAGTTTGCAGGTACGTTTCCCAGAAATTAGTTGGAGAAAAGATATCTATATAAGTATGAGAAATGATAGATTATTGTTTAGAATAGAAGAGTAAGACATTGCTTTATTTGTGTTGCAGGAAAAATTGCGAGAAAAAAGTGAAGTTGATTCCAGGCTGATTCAAATGGAATCAGAACTATGTAGTGTACGGCAAGTCATCGTAGACCAAAATGCTCAAGTGAGGATTATTTACTGTTTTGGTTATTTAGTGGTTATAGAAGGAAAAGTAGTTAATGGTTCATGATAGAGAACTTTATTTGTGTATATGCATGTACTGTACTTGCATGAAGCTATGTGTGTGTGATTAGTAAGATTTAGAGCAAAAAGCATTTAGATTTAGATTTTGGAGTACATGAGAAAAGATAGACATTGGCTAAAAAGAATGTAGAAATTCAAAATTGCTTTAGGTAGTGTAGTATAGAATAAGAAGTAACCATAGTGGGGCAGGTGTTGGTGGTGGTGCTTTGTTGATGCTTACGCTTTCTATCAACAGAGGTCTTAATTGTGTAATTATGTAAAATCACCTCTGCATTAGTTTTCAGTTAAGAATATTATTGGCTTTTGGTAGGTTTGCTCAAAACACGGCTGCCTATATAGCTGTAAAACATGCTGTGCCTGAGAACATGAATCCTCCTAGTATATATAGTTTCTCAGTAACCGCAAATACGGCACAATTTCAAAATATTGTCTGAGGAAGGTATCCAAAAATGGAATAAGTTTTGTAATACACATTTTTCCTGTGTGCCATCTCATTATTGCCTCAAATTTAATATTCTCCTTGACTAAGCATGATAATTTGTAAAGGATTAAATACAAAAAAATGTGGAAGTACAGAATGCTTCACTCATAATTTTCCAGGTCAAGGACTGTACATAAGTGCTAAAACATGATACCCAAATCCTCATGAGTTTTGTGCCACTCACTGCCACAATGCTTTGATTGGCATGCACTGAGAACAGACTCAGAAGTCTGAGTCCAGTTTAGATGCAGGGTGAGCCCAGTTTCAATTCACAAGATGTTTTTATTTAATTATGTATTTTTTTGTTTGTATTTGCAGATTGAGCGATTAAAGGAGGAAAAAGAATCATTGGCATCTCAGAGTGTCCGTCCAGCAGCTGAAGGGCAAGAGAATGGTGATGTGCATGCTGAGCACACCCCGGCCCCTGACACTGCACTCCTACAATCATTGTAAGGCTTTCTTTCATGTTCATGTCATTAGTAGTCTTGTGCACCTAAATCGATGTCACCTGCCCGTAGGATTTAAACTGCCAGCATGAAATAGTTAAGAAGTCACTATTTTATTAGTGTATGCTTAAATTCACATAAGAATTTCTATTGTAATTCAAGAGAATGAAAGTAATCTTAAATATCATTTGTGCATAACCTGCAGACAATGCCTTGGGATCTCTGACTATTTCATGCCTCATGTTCAAATCTTCCTAAGGAAGTTGATGGAATGAATAAAGACTGTTTTCAAATCTTCTGGATAATTCATTGCAATTACAATATACATTTTTATACTAAGCTGTGATTTGAAGACAAAGCATTTATGCTTTAACCCTTCAACAGCACAGGGGGGGGGGGTATTGTTTGCCTGCATGGCGGGTGCATTTCTTAATGTCAAAAAACTGTGATAAAAAAAACTGTTCCCAATACTGTAGCCTTGTGGGCCAGAGCATGCCGTGCTTAGAGAAAACAGTGTGGCAAGCTTTGAACTGGGGACTGGGGAAAACCTTTGCCTCTAGTGATGCTCGCTGTCAAAAATGTGTATCACGTCCAGGCCTCAATAGGGGATTGTTGTTTTTGAAGGGTTAATAGTAGTGTCATCTATTTGTAATTGTGCACAATCATCATGCTTAGTTGCATTAATATATGAATTTAATAATAGTTAGAAATTTGAAATGAGCATCATTGACATTTGCAATTATATTACAGATTGAAGGAGAAAGAACAAACAATAGAAGAACAAGTAACAGAACTAACCAGCCTAAAAAAAGAGATCACGAGATTAAAAGAAGATCTGGAAGGTCAAAGAGAAAAGAACAATGTAAGTATTTTCTATCAATGGATGATCACCTGAGCTTCATATGGATGTATGCATTATATGTGACGATTTTCTTGATTTTGCATGATTGTATATTGTTTTATTTTGTATGATTGAAAATCATTTACACTGTATGTATGTACATATATATATATATATTACTTTCTACACAATTATTTTGGAGACAACCTTCACTTTTTGGACAGTAATGGTGAGTTCAGCAAACATTAGCCTTGATTTACCTGATTATTTATTTAGAGTTCCCTAGATTTTAAGATTGGTGTACCACTTTTATGTGAATGCAGACTGTGTTGCCTCTTGTGAATCAAATTGTGTTGTTTGATTAATGTGTTTTGCTTTGTCTCTAATTTAAGGATTTTGTTACTAGAGTATCCAGCATGCTGCACCATCACTCATATATATATATATATATATATATATATATATATATATATATATATATATATAACTGAAGTACTTATTGGAGCTATGCACTATAGGATAATAGATAACTTAAGATATTTTAGTTTAAGAGAAGCTTGAGTCTATGCCCATTGCAGAAACGGGGAGAGTTCAAAGAAGTGTCATGATTGATCTTGTCCATCCACCATGAAGGCAAAATGACGTGCCTTGATGGTGGGGTTGGATGTGTTGTTTCAGTTATGTAGATTACTTCTCCCTCTGCCCCTTTGTGTTACTCCTCTTGCTTGTGCCACTTGGGACACCCTCCATCAGTGGACTTAGGCTATTACGCATGTCATTTATATGTGTGGGCTTCATGAGGCACCAGAGTAAAGCCAGATGTAGCCTTGATTAGCTCTCACCTATACTGTATGTGTGATTGATTTTTTCTACCTTTGATCTAGTGAGATTATGAGACTTGAAACTTTTCAGTAATTCATTTTGTCTTAACTATTTTCAAATGCATATACTTTTATATTTTCATTGAAAAAATAAAATCATTGCTTGATTCCCTTAAGTCTAACATTGTGTGTTGTTAATCCCTGCCTTGTAGGAGTTGCGTGAAAAGAACCACAAAGTCCTGGAGGCCTTAACGATCACAGAGGAAAAACTGATGGCTAGACTCAAGCAGGTGGATGTAAGTGCTAATCATTTTATTAGTAATAAGCTTTGCTATCTTGTTTTCATGCCAATGAGTTGACAGACTTAGACTTATTAACCTTGCATTGTAGTTTAATATTAGTCAGTGAAAATGTTTATTTGCATGCTAAATTTGAGTAGGAAGTTTTTTGGCTTTGCAGTTATTGTAAACATTGTTTCATATATATATATATATATATATATATATATATGTGGTTTGCCATGTGTATTTATATACTGCCAGAGATATGTTTTTTTATTTTATTTTATATATATATATATATATATTTTTTTTTAAGATTACCTGCCTCAAGAAGATAGACCTATTCCATTATGTACGCACACACAAACTGTTCATTGTGACATTTTGTTTAGGAGTAATGTTGAATTAGTTTACTTTTTTTATGAAGATTAAAGACAGTGTGAAGATGTAGCTTTACTTCAGTTTAATTGCTAAACTTATGAATAACCAAATTATGTTAGTTTTGTAAACAGCATTAATTTTCTTCTGCATAGTGTGCTCAAGATAGTTGTAAAATGCAAAACTTTCTCAAATAATAGTACATTGTTGCTTTAGATAAATGTAAAAATTCTTTTTGTGTGTGTGTATGTGTTGCCACTAAATTGTTGAGCTGAAGTTGTGTAAGTTGTTATACTGTCTTGGCCAGCTCTTATCAGGCTGGTTTAAGAATAGTAACATGTATAACATATCAGTCTCTTCCTAGACATCACTTGTTACCATTACTAAAGAAAAGAAATAACTTTGTTTTTGGATACAAAGAAATTATTTTTTATCTTAGAAATTTCCATGGTAGTAAATTAGGTATTTTAAGTGATGTTCCTCCAGCTCTGGCTTATCCATCTTTATCATTATATAAATCTGTTTGTTTCTTATATTTTCTTAGAAGTGAATGTTGAGAATGGCTTTGCAGTCTTGCATTTCCAAATATGCTGCTGCTTGGCCTCTATGCTGTTGTCTATGGCTATGAATATTGATGGGAATGTGATTGTCACCATATAAGAAATGTTTAGAAATTCTCCAGCCAATAACACTTAATTTTCATTGATGCCTTTCTATTTGTTAGTAGTTCCTCTACATCCCTTCCTCCTCCGTATCTTGCAATTATATTGTATTCCATAGCATTCCTAGAGATCACTGACACTATTTCCATATTATGTATCATCTAGTAACACAAAAGTGCCATTTGCAGCTGATGAACCAAGTGTGTTGGCCAAGGTCAGTTACACACTTCATCCAATGTGTATTCAACACTTTGAAATAATCTCCTTGAGGATAAATTAATTTGTGTACCGTGGTGAATGTGTACACCATGATAGGCAGGACACTTATATCAGCTGAAGTCTGTATCACAAGAGAAAGGTTCTTGGTCCCCCATGTCACCAAACTGTCCATGTTGGATTGCACATATGTACAGTGGAATTATTATGGAATAACTCCCTTTTCTAACATTCTCATATATGATTTTCTTGCAATTGTATAATGAAAATAATTTCTAATTTACGGGTCTCACATCATTGGTTTCCAAATGTTTGTAAAATAGGACTTCCCATTACAATTTTATGCATAAAGTACTTGACGTGTTGTTGTAATCCTCTGGTCCCTCCTCTGTTGCTCGTTCTATTGCCAATATGGCAAGGTTTAGCTCTGATGTGATAACTTTTTTTTTTTAGCTTTTTCAGGTACTTGTCAGAACACTTTAATGAATTTGCTTGCCTATCATCTTACACTGTTCAATTAAGTGTTCTGACAAGCAGCCCAAGAAGAGGTCATGGAGTGGCATTTTATTTGATATAATTTGGAGATGTGCCACCATTGGTTTATGCAACAATTATTCACACGAGTTCTTTGTCCATTGTAACTGAGACTCCTGTTATAAGGTGTGAGGAACTTCTTTGGAAATATTGTACAAGACTCCTTTTGTCTTAATGTTTGAGTGTGGTACAAAAACAATTCATGGAAAGTTGGAGTTGGAGTTTAGGTTTGTGTGAAATTATGTTTTTAGAAAGCTTAAGATCCTTTTACGTTGTTGTGGAGTGGTTTTTTATTATATTTTATTTTTAGCATTTTTCAGCATTGTATTAGCTTTTGTTTTTGTTTTTGTGTTTTTAGTTTTTCCTACAAGTGTGTTTAAAAGTTGCTCTATTGACCCAATCTGTTTTCTCTTTGAAGGAAGCCACTGGTGTAGTGGAAGAGGAAAAAGCAAAGGTGCGTGCCGTCCTAAGAAGAATTTTCCCAGAGGTTGTCGTTGATGATGCTCTGGTAAGTACCATTTTCTGGATATCTTTTCAAGACTGATTAAGGTTAAGGAAAGAATATGTATAGCAATAAAAAGATCTGGGCAAGGCTAAGGGACTTGGACCAAAGTATAATTGTGTTCAGTAGTTGCAGTGAGAATAAAAAACTGGGTTTGTGTACTTCACTCACTCACATTGGCAAGTTTGTATATATCTATTGGAGAATAATGTATATTAAGAGAAAGGCTTATTTTGAATTTGAGAGATATTACAATCTTTCTTTATTTTTTATTAACATAGTCACCTGGGAGGCTGTTTAACCTATATCCTCAAATATTTAGTTAAATCCAAGTAAAATGGTAGTAATTTTGCCTCAGCCTTTACTTTTCTATGCTTGTTGAAGCTCGTTGCCTAAAACACACTGAGGCTTAGATTGATGCCAAAGATTCCCCCAGGTAGTCACGAGAGATAGATTGTTAAATGATTTTGTGTGTTATACATGTAGAAGACTAGCAGCTTCCTATAGCAGTTGTTCCCATTTCAGGCCCTTCCTGTTAGGAAAAAGACATATCAGGTAAACCTTTTGTTAGTCAAGCTGTCCTAAATTGCTCTTGTTCATTCTCATGAAAATTGAAGAACAAGGTTCCAGGCATCTTTTTTATTATGCCTTTCGGGAAGACATGTGAAAGATGTCAGTCTATGTAAACTGAATTTCCCTGTTCATTTCAAGCTGTTTAATGGAAGTACGTATGTAGGTTTGCAGTGTGAATGTGTATTGCAGGTATACTACTTGTTTTAGAGGGAGCCTAACAAGTTTTGAACGTATATTGCATCTGACAGTTTATCTTGAAATTTAGGAGTTGTTTTTCATGTTCGTAGAAATATTTGCTCTAATATGCATCTTGGAGATGTCTCCTTTAGGAAGAAATAAATCCATCTAGTGGGAAGAAATGAGGTTTTGAGCTGCCAATTTTGATAAAGCCATTGTGAGCGAGCTTACTTGAATAAATAGTATGCATGTGATGAAGATATCAATTCATTGCAAAATTATAAATACTGAAATTTATATAAATGTGGTAAGTGGAAAAGTTTGGGAAGTGATTCAGAGTGAATGAATAAGGAGAAGCATAGAAATTGCTATGTGTGAGTCTGATGTTATTGTTGTTGCTGGGCATTACAAAACGCACCTGACCATTAGTGTTGCTCATAGAAATTTCTGTGGAATTTTGATTGGTGCATTTCAAAGAATTTGATAGAGAAAAGCCACTCCCACAGCCTTCCCCGACATGCAGGGAAAAAAATACGTAGGCATGCATGAAGGCTGTATTGTTTTGGTCACCAGTTTTTAGTTGTTTATGGTAGATGCATGTGTGCCATCATAAGTTTGACCATGCACCCATACCACCTCAATAAGAAACTACAGGAAACATCATAAAATTATCCATGATCATGCATAAAAAAATACTTACACATATCCATCAGCCTAAGATTGAAGGAAGTAAAGTTGTCACTACAAAATAGCCCTAAAAAGAAAATTATTTTTGGCTATGATTTCATAGGAGTAGAAATATGCAGTGCAGTATTTTAGATATCTAGCAATAAGCTGTGTTATCATGCTTGCTCATGTAACTATTCTATGCTTGCAGCACTTGAGATATAGCATTATTTTCAGGATTTGATATAATTTTTATGGTTGCTTTTGATCCTAGTGCAATTCAACACAATACATAAATGGCACTTACAACCACATTTAAGCTGTAGATCATATAATTTGGAATATTTCTAAAGTTATGGTTTCTGTGGCTTTCCTGTGCTAGTTGTCTAATTCCTGTATGTTTGGATGTCTATGAAAAGACATGGCAAAGTATAGAGTGATATCATCAATGTAGGAATGGATAGAACGATACATTGGACTTCAAATAAGGAAGTTAATAACACAGTTGGTCAAGCACCACTTTTCCAAATGTAAAGTTCTACATACCACAACCAAGCGACATCCCTTTACTGTCCATTGAAACCAGGAGAAAGGCATAAGTGGCCAGCAAAAGGTCAAAATTACTAATGCTGTAGGTGACATTTTCACTTGTATGGTATGGTCAGATGTGCTAGGCATAATTATATTACCTTCAAAAGTATTGGCTAAAGGTTGCAGTGATAGACCAGTAGTTGTATGAATTTAGTCTGAAGTCACCAGAAGAGAAACCAGATCCAACTGTGCACCCAGTCTAAAGTGTAAAAATTCCATTTGGAATCATACATTTTTTTTACTTCACTGCAATACATATGTCCAGCTTCTCACATTCTCAGTAACACAATTACTAAAACACCACCACCTCCCTGGGCGGCCATTTATACATGTATAAATACAGACATGTATACTGACACTAACTTAAACATGAAATTGATGGTGATATCTTGTATTACTATTGGTTATACTACCTATTTAGTACACAGTTGGGGGTGTGGTGTGCAACTGTGGCCAACAAAACACATTTTCCTGGTTTCCACCTTCAATAAGCCATTATGGTATTATGATCACACTTAAGCTATGAAACAAAAAAAATTACTGTGTTGGTTATGGAGATATGGCATGTTGAAGGTTGTGAAATGCCCATTACAATTATTTCATTAAACTTCAAAACTATTTGTGTTGAGCATTGGATGGTACCTCAGGAAACCTTTTTTTTCTTTTTTTATTAGGTATTAGTCTAAAATTATGGATCAAACTCTTCACATTTACTGACTAGTATGGACTGGAATTAAAAATTAACCGTTTATTTTTTTATAGAATTGCTCTGTAGTCTGTATATCAGATGGGTACTCCTGTAAAAGGTCTCAGTTGAGTGGAGATAATATGAATATGATTTCACACACACACACACACACACACTCTTCATCTCACCCCCAATGCCTTTAATAAAGAGAGATGATTCATTGGCAAATTGCTCTCTAGTAACAGTTCATCTGATAACTCTACATCATTGATAGTGAGGTGCATGGGATGCTATGAATGGCAACACACATCACAGGCATATTGTATGTTGATAGAGCAGAACACCGTTGTGTTGGGAAACTCACAATAAGAGTTAGAAAGAATATTCATCTAGGATTGAAAATTAATGTGGTACTAAATTGTTTGTTGTTTCAGATTAGGATTATTATGTCTTTATTCATAGTAATATTCAGGTTAAATCTTAGCAGTGAATTATTTCGTTGGAATTGAAAGACTGAGAAAAGGATGATCATTTTCATTTGGTTGAATTTTCAGTTCTTAAGAGTGAGTGGAACTGAATCAATTTATTTATTTACTTATTTTTTACTTATTTATTTATATATTTTATTCTTTTATAGGTTAACTTTTATCCTCAAAATCATAATTCACATAAATAAGCAAGTTTTTGCATCATTATTTCTGTGACAGACTTACCTCCCTATTTCATCGCATTGTAGCACTAGATGAGCCAGTGGCATTAGATAGCAATTGTAGCCTTGTGTGTTACCCCCTGCATGGATCCATCCAGTGAATGTTTCTTGATATACATAATAATTGACATGCTATGTGGTGAATGTTACTGCCATTTGGTTAGTGTAGCTTTGTGGAATATTCATGTTACCTTCAATGTTTTCCACTAGGTATATTGGCCTTATTGTTGATTGCTTGATGATTGTTTTTGTATATGAGTGAAAGATTTTGCAAGTATGAGATCTGAGAAGGAAAACTGCTTTCATTTAGTTAGGTAAAGTGATGTCATTTGGCTGTACATGATGAAAATGATGATCAATTACTTCTTGTTGAATTAATTTGTATATGCCATAGTAAAAAATCAGGAAAACATACAGCCCATATATAGTGGAACCTTGTTTTTCAATGATACCAAATTGGCTTCATAGCAGTTTTAACCTTGTACAGCCATCAGGTAAGTCTAGTTAAACTTGGTAGTAGTCTTAAGCATGTCTAATTTTATCGGCTGGGATGTATGGGAATATGTAATAATAGCTCAAGCAAACTAACAGCGTGATGGTCCATCAGATACATGACTATATACGTATAGTACTTACTGAGGTTGGAATCAGTAATTCATCCTATGCAAGACATTATATAAATTATCAACAAAAACAGTTTTTGTAGAAGTGATATCAATTCTGATTTTTATTAAGAATTATAGAAACAATGTATTGCAAACACTAATTCTGAGCTACTTGAAAATGCAGAACTGTAACTTGCATAATGAAAGTGTCAGGAACAGCTTCATCAATTTGGGATGTCCATTTTAACTATCATGGATGTATTGTTTTATATTTGATAATGTTTGCACTAGTACATCATCAGTTTGGTATATTGTTTTTTTCTCATTAATATTCAAAGTCTGCTTGCCTTATGATATTCCTGTATTACATTCTCATTTTGTTTTCATGCACTCACAATTATTCTTTTGTTTGTGAAGCACTTGAATGCAAGTTTAGCTTCAAGCACAGTTTTGGTAATGTATGAATATGCAACCCTATTAGTACATAAGAGGAATTCAAACAAGTTCTGGAAGGAGAGGAAAGGAACATGGGGAAGCTGCACTTATAGAACATCATTGCTGTTTTTTTTTCCTTTAAGAAAGATTAGGTGATGAAATAAAAGGCTTCTTAAAATCATTAGTTTGGGAAAGAATTCAGTGTAGTACATTTTTATACTGAATGTCAAACAAATGCAAGGGAGAAAGAGCTCCCACTCTTGTTTTTATTTCTTTACTTTTTTCACTATGTGCATATTACACAGGAATTCAGCATGCCTAAAATTTGTGTTGGGCTTGTCTGGGATGGGAAGAGCTGTGGTGCAGTGGTGGCCTGGGTCTCTATTGATCATTGTATTGATTTCTGAGGCAGTGGGGGAAGCAGCACTGCGTCGGCCTCAGTGGGGCTTGGACTGTGGCAGGAGAAGGGTGCAAACTGTGCTAGTCCAGAAATATATTTTTATTACATTTGTGGTGATAAGATTGCTCTTAGTTGGTTGATTGATTACTGCATTACAACAGATTGTGGAAATCTGAGCTAGAAGTATTTATTTACTTAGATAGAATGGCTAAAAAAAGAAATCGTGGTAAAAAGTCATCTGGAACCAAATCTAGCACTGCTGCAGTGTCAGAGAACCAGTCACAGCCTTCATCCATAGAAGATAAAACCAATGCTGTCAAAACTAATTTGCCTGTAGAGGAGATTGGCTCTGCAAGTAGCACAAAATCTGAGAAAAATTCAAGTGATCTCTCAGTTAAAACCAATGGAAAAGATGGTTGTGGACTTCATGCATCATCACAGAAAGTAGGGCCTAGTAAAGATTTTCTTTACAGTTTTAATCGCATGCAGTATTGAGGTTTAATTGAAAAGTTTATAAAGTTGTATTGTAATAGATTTTTGTGTTTATTGAAATAGTTGAAGTATTTTGAGCTCTTAACTCCTTGAATATAATGTTTTGATTTGTACAGGACATGGATAGTAATAATTATATTGATATTTTAATGTCATTCACTTGTCACTACTGGTCTTGCCATTTTAGCTACCTTTGAAGTATACTGTTTTTCTCTAATTCTTATTACTATTCAAATTCTTTGATATATCATAGTTGAACATGATCATGATAGTAAGACTGTAGTAGACTGAATCTGTAGTACATACATTATTTGTCAGTTTATTTTCCTTGTAATGATAGTTTGAACATTTTCATGGATTAGTATAATCTAGGATAGTATAATGAAGGCTTCATAGTGTTTGAAGAAATTGTGGAATTTTTTCATGTTAATTCTAAATTGTCTTGTTCGGCTTATGCATATAGACAAAAGCATATTTTGAAGAGGAAGGTCACTTAGATGATAATTTTACTACTTATGAAAATAAAAGGCCTATTGGAGGAATTCCCATAGGAGGAATTGATTAGGGTAGTTCCAGGAATTGATTTTGCTATGATGTATAGATGAGTGTTATCAGAATGGATGGAACGGTTTTGTTTCATGATGGTCTTTTTATTGTAAGAGCTAAGCTGATACTCAGTGGAGGGATAATGGACAGTGAATGGAATTTACCATCATGGCTTAATTTCATATGAGAGAGAGAGAGAGAGAGAGAGAGAGAGAGACCCTAAAGATTAAGTGAAAGGTCATTGAGTTGTACGATGAGAGGTAGACTAAATCATGCAAATATGTCATGATTCAATAACAAGCAAGGAAAAGCTTTAAGTGTTATTTATTTTTTTACAAGTTGCACACAATGGTACTACTTTATCACTTGTTATTCATCCTCTCCTCTTGTAACTTTTTTTTCTTTCTTGATCTTTGATATTTACCTTGGGTATTTGCACCTTTTGGTTGGTAATTGACCAGTTTTTTTTATAACCTTGATGAATGGCCTTTGTTGCTGTGCATAGGTAATATGCAATGGAAATGATAATCTGATAACATGTCATTAATGAGTATAATGTGAAGAATGTGCACAAGTGATTTTCGTTTAAAAATTTCCCCACCATACAGAGAACCCATAAAACCAATTTGGAAACTTGTCTGTATATGTACTGGAATGGAGGATAGTTAAAATACACACACACACACACACACACACACACACACACACACACACACACACACACACACACAGCTAGAATATATTTGTTCATGTGGATAAACTGCAGTGGTTATTAAATGTGTTATAATTATTTATAGTCACTGTAAAACAAGATTCTCTCTCTCTCTCTCTCTCTCTCTCTCTCTCTCTCTCTCTCTCTCTCTCTCTCTCTCTCTCTCTCTCTCTCTCTCCACTAGCACACACACACACACACACACACATTTTATGGCTGGTCAGTACTGCAGGGAAAAACAGGTGTTTGCATATAGGGATTTTGAAAGTTGGTGTATGGATGGTACATCTTGTTTGATTGGATAACAGAAGTGTGGATATCATCTATTTGGTGTCTGGTGTTGTGGAAATGATGCATGGTCATGGATGGCATTACTCTGTGATTTACTGCATTCACTAGCATCACAAGCCACAGTGTTTCTTGTCCTTTTGTTGTGCCTTTGCATTACATACATAGGTGCTTGTTTCTTATATACATGAGGATAATGAAATGGGATTTAGAGGATGAATTTATCATTAGCTAGATTGAAGAACATAGGATGGGTTTGATCCGTATGTACAGTTGGGTTCCTGGAGGTAAATTAAGAAAGACAAATGCATTTAAATATCGTATGAAGAGCATGGACACATCTGGATAAAGATAGCTCTTGTATTAATGTCACTAGAGTTTAACAAAAAGTTCATGTAGAAATGCTCAGACAAATGAAGTTTGGTGTGCTAATGAAACTGTAACTGAATTAGTTTTATAGTAATATTATTTACTTACTGCTTGTATTTAGCTACTCATAAGAAAAGATATGATATGTTGATTATTGTCATGCATGTAAAGTAAAAAGATATTTTAACATCCACTAGAAATTAACTTTTTAAACTAAAGTTGTGCACATTATTAACAAGATTTTGATATACCACAATATACTTTGGATTAACAAGCCTATTGAGTATATTCTTTATTAGATTGTGAAACTTCTCTTCTTGGTGATTTGTTTTGTTGTGAATTTATAACATTCAGTTTCAAAGGTGGGAATACTTTTGTTTTTTTAAGCTTACAAACATCATCTTGTATCACTCTGTTATGTTGGGGACATTATTTAAAAACCTTAGGTATTGTAACCTCTAGGTCTATAATTTTATTAGTTCTTAAGACTTACAAGCTACTTTAGGTCAAAATGGATGTTTGGCATTGATTTTTTCAGGACCAAGGGGCATTCTTGAGTGAGTTTGAAACCAAGGCATTGCAAGTTGCAACTCAAACATCCCAGCCAGCCAAACCTGAGGTTGTGGAAGTTGTAAAGGTAGGTCTTTTATGACAATACTGTATTAGGATATATGTATAACCTTCCATTTCTTCTATGTAATATAAGTATAGCCTTTATTTATAAACTTGCTTGATACCCCAACTTCATTTAGCTTGCTTTGTCCATTTCATGTCTAATATTTTCTTATAAATTAATTTGCTGTTTTTCTTTTTTTCTCTCAGTATGTGGAGAAAGAAGTGAAGGTAGAAGATCCAGCCCTCAAAATTGAAGTTGAAAAGCTTTCAAAAGAAAATGCTGAACTGAAAACACAGGTGAGTGTTCTCATTTTTCCTCCAACTCTGGTATATATTTCACTTGCCTATCTTTCTTGGTGGAGTTTGGGGGAGGAACCATTCCATTATGTATTGTAGGATTCATGTAATTTCAGATAAAATGTAGTTTATGAGACACATTCCCTTTCATTTCTTTGGTTTAATTGGGATTATTTTGTTAATCATATGTTGTGATCATTTACAGGTGGCAAATCTCCAAGAAGATTCTGCATCAGCAGCTAATGACAGTGAAAGAGTCCAAGAACTGCAGAATGAGATTAGTTCAGTCAATGAGAAAGTTGCTCACTACCAGACAGTTCTAGCACATACTGTAAGTAGAGAAAGTGTGGGTGCACCTGTGTGTGTGAGATTTATCATTTGCAAATTACCTTTTATAACCAGTTTAAGATACGACAGTTGTTGCATAGTTTAATGATAAGTGCATCATCGATATTTCTAACTTGTCATTGCAGTGGCATAACATTGGAACCCATATTAATGTTTGTGAGAAATTATTGTACATTCAACAAGCAGAAAACGCCTTTATTAGTGTCATCATTTAGTTAATACAGTGCCCTTTTAGCTAAGATGTATAAGCTTGTTATTGTGGTTATGGATGTATATGTGTGTGGTATACCCTTTATTGGCTATTCCATTCTGCAATTATTTCAGCTAGGTATATGGACAGGTTGTGTCTATGTAAAGCAGAGAATTGCTACACCTAAATCTGTCAAGTAATGAACCATATGTATTTATGATTTTCAGGAAGATCTACTTAAGACACTCCAAGCATCAGTGGAGTCTGAAGAGGTGGCTTGGAAGAAACGTTTATCTGATAAGGAAAAAGATCTACATCAGTTAGTGGCAGACAAAGCAAATCTTCAGCTGCAGGTGAAGCAGCTAGAAGATACCATAGAGAAAGTTAAACAGGCAGAAGACGTGAGTTTATCCCATGACCATTTGTTGACTGAAGTGTTTCAACCAGAGTCTAGTCTGTGTTTTTATCCTTTGTTTCTAATCTTTTGATGTAGCATGCAAATTTTACCAGTTTTAGCTACCTTTTGATATGACTCGGTCTTTTAAAACACAAGTAATCATAGTAATGGTGACAGAATATAGACTAGGAATTCATAACAAGACTTAGTGTAGATGTGTTATTCTAATGGTAAAATAATTTTTATTTGATAAGTGAAAGCAAGGTGAAAATTAATTTATTTGGTTCAGATGGACATTTCTCAAAATATAGATGTAATAAGAAAGAATATCTTACACTTACCAGTAAAGCACTTAGAATATAAGGTTAGAAGAAAAGTGAGGAGGAAGGATTGATCCATTCATTAGAACTCTTCTAGAGATAAAATTTTGTTTCAGCCTTTGAATTACTATCAGCTTTGTAGATAAGAATGGCAGTAATACTGACATAGCCCTTAGCTAAGGCTTATTAATAGCAGTAATACTGACATACTCCTTCACTTATTAATAGTACAGTATTAGAGGCCCTAACTCCTTAACCTATTAATAGTACAGTATTAGAGGTCCTAGCTAGAACATGCCTTGATCTAGTTCACTTTGTGTCTGCTTTTACCAGAGGCAGTTAGTACTGGAACTGGTTTTAATTTACCTGTACAGGATCACTGGCAATATTTTTAGGTCACATAACACTATTGGATATCAGTAGAAGGATTTGTACAAGACTAACACACAAAGAGGAATTTGTGTGATATCTTGCACATGGAAGTGGATACTAAATATGAAATTTCATACCAAGATGAGCAGTTCTTACCTGTGTGTATGTGTGTTTTTAAGAATGTTTGTTGAGTGTTCCTTCTTTTCAATTACTTGGGTTTTGTAAAATTGGTTTCCACATTTTCACTCTTCTAGGCTGCAGCAGAAAGTGTTGGGGTGGAGTTTGCATTTACTTGCATAGAGAAAACTCTTCCCACCGTAGTTAATAAGGTACCTTTTTAATGTTTAAAATTTAGCAGCTCTACACTGGTTTCTGAAATTTGAGCCCACTGAGGTGTATGGGAGCCTTTATTTTTGTGGTAGGCAGTACTGAAAAATCTTTACAATATACATAAGTACTTTGACAGTTTGTCTGAAATTTAACAATAATTGATGCAGGGTAGAATAGACAGTTATATGTAGGCAGTATTCCTTGACAATTAAATGGCTGTGATTAGTGCACAATACATGTTATACATTGTTATTGATATTTGTATTTTGGGCTTTAAATCCTAAAATAGTAACTGACAAATTAAAAGAATTAACAACTGTAATCTCTTAAACTGAAATGAACTTATAACTCTATCTAGAGAGCATGGCACTGGCCTTGCTGTCCTCACAAATACTTGTATACATACAGGTCTTTGCAGTCTTGTTATATGTTAATGAATTCATTTTCAGTAACCATAGTTATCAGTCACAGCCTTAGCTACTTCAGGCAAGGCAGCCAGACACTCATTCATAATCATGTACTAGTATACAAGCATCTCTACGGAAATATTGAATTTAATTTGAACCGTGGGTCCTTCATGGAAAACCAATTCAGCATCCGATTATCTTTTCTAATCTTGACTAATGGTTTCATTAACAAGACGTGTTCACAAAGTATTCAGCCTTAGGTCAAGGGACAAAAGGTGCTCAACCAGTACTGCTGATTGCCATGAAAGTGTACCCTTATGGAAAGAACATAATGATGTAACGAATAATTCTCCATTTCTGTTACAAGTAACCATTTAGTGTGAAAATATTATTATAGAGATATGTAACAGTTAACTGTTACTATTTTTTGTTATTTTTCACCATTATTTATTTAGTCTTTTTGCTTTATTTTTGAGACTTGTTTTATTGTTTTATAAAGCTTAGTAACAATTCTTATGAGTACTCCATAAAATCCAAATTAAGTGTGGATTCTGTATACACCATTCTGTTGCTTGATAAGATTATAGTTCATATATTTATTATATTATATATATATATATATATATATATATATATATATATATATATATATATATATATATATATATATATATATATATATATATATAAAGCTAAATTACATTAAATCTTAAGCTTTTGTTTGATTATATTGACAATTTTAAATTATAATTACCACCACTACCCCTTCATAATATTACTGAATCCCTACAGAAGAGAGCCATGCAGTCAAAAATACATTATTTTTCATTGAGAATAAGAGTACTACCACAAACCTTCAGTCATATGTGGTTCACTTTAGTTACACAAATGTATTTGTTTAATTTAATGATGTATAGGCAAGTGCAGGTACCAATGATCCTTAGCTTTTACATAAGCAAAAAAATAAATAAGTAAAAGAATTTGAACACAAATTATTTGAGTGTTCTTATTCACACTTTGTTAGGTTTTTAGATTTGTCTATTTTGCGGTGAAATATCTTGTGTAGAATTATTCAATATTTAGATAGTTTGGATGATTGTATTTGTTTTAACCTATTTCAGGTATTGTAGATAACCAATGGCAGTATATTATGTAACATAATATACTGAAAGAAAAATCCTCTTACATCTTGTGGGCTCAGTATATTTGTTGTGCACACTTGTATATCAGTCACAAGATAGACTGTTGCATTCTCTGGCTGGCCTCTTGCAAAAATATACTAATTCATAATGGATTTCATTAATACATTCAACTTGACATTGTTCAAGGCAGACAAGTTACTATATCTTTCCATTATAGATCTTCACATATCAGGCTTGAATGTTATCAATATAGCAAAACATTAACTTGAATTTAAAACCATGAATCTTCCACATCATATGAACATTCTTCAAAGGAGACTAAAATGGCTATGAAATAATAATCCTCACTGCTACTTTGATGAATTTGTGTATTGGATTCTGGAAATTTTCTTATTTTCTAATAGGCATGTTTTACCTTATAGTTAGCATCAAGCCCTACATGTGAGAATCCATGATGGAATGATCTTGTGACTGGTTTGTTTTGCACTCACAGCAAAATGAACAGAATATAATGCACTTCAGTTTGAGATAAAGCCTTCTATGCATCACCAAAAAACACAAAGAATACTGACTCTTGTAATTAACACTGATCATTATTGCTATAGACATGAGTAAGGAGACAGATGCATTTGAAATGCCAGTAAGTCAATTTGTCCCAGCCCAATTTCTATCTTTGCTTGGAGGCCGCTCTCCCCAAGCAGCTTGTGCTGGTGCTGCACAAGATCATTATTCACTGAATGTAAGATAGTGAAAACAATAAACATGCTTTGATGCATATCTTGGTACACAGCATGCATCTTAGTGCATATGATCCTCTCATGGTTAGAAATATTTTGTTAGTATGAGCTGTTGACCATCATGTAATAAGTGATTCAAAGATTTTAACAAGTGGTGTGAGAGTGGCGAGCTGTAATGCAACAGTGTGTCATGTGGGAGAAATGTAGTTGTCCTTGGTGTGACCTATGCTTTATAAAATTCCCACAGCATTAGAATTGACTCTCTCTCTCTCTCTCTCTCTCTCTCTCTCTCTCTCTCTCTCTCTCTCTCTCTCTCTCTCTCTCTCTCTCTCTCTCTCTCTCTCTCTTCTCTCTCCAATCTATTTGCATTGAAGTATACAGCTCCAATATACTCAGTGATATTTGCATCTGTGACTATTGACTCCTTATCCCACCTGTGAAAACCTTGTCCAGTGCAAGGTATCACCACACAGAATAGGTTTTCAGTTCTTCAGATTACATAGCTAAATATAAACTGCTTCAGCTTATTGCATCCTCTCCATCAGTTTCACTTAAGGCAATGTACTACTAGTGCAAACAAGTTAAGGTAGAAATGAGCTCTGATATTGCCATGGAGCAGTTACTGTATCAGCTTGCCATTTTGCCAAAACAACTAAATAACACTAGTATAACAAATTAACATAAAAAAATTATTTATACTTGTCACCACACTCTAATTTGAATTTAATCTCATTTAATGTATCTTTGCATGCACTTTTATCCTGCATGATGGTTTATCTGGTACAGACTGTTCTTGGCACCAATGAGAACATTATCAGTCTTGAAGAAGGCTTGATATTTGCATTTTTTACACTTCTCATTTTGCTGTAAAATTTTAATGTGTATTGTTATTCTGTGGAATTTAATTCTCTCTCTCTCTCTCTCTCTCTCTCTCTCTCTCTCTCTCTCTCTCTCTCTCTCTCTCT
>JAHFWG010000122.1:55623-71421 GCA_020233015.1 Callinectes sapidus | reverse complement strand
GCAATGGTATCAAGGAAATATCACAGGAAAAATGGTCTGCAGTTATCATTTTTTACCTTATGATTTTAAGAGCAGTGTTATCAAGGAAATATCGCGGAAAAAAATGCTCTTCAGTCATTATTCTTCAACTTATAATCCTACGAGCAATGATATCAAGGAAATGTCACAGAAAAAATGGTCTGCAGTTATCATTTTTTAACTTGCGATTTTAAGAGAAATGTTATCAAGGAAATATCGCGGAAAAAAATGCTCTTACGTCATTATTCTTCAACTTGTAATCCTACGAGCAATGATATCAAGGAAATGTCACAGAAAAATGGTCTTTAGTCATTGTTTTTGAAGTTATAATTTGACGAGCAATGGTATCAAGGAAATGCCACATAAGAATTGCTGTTCAGTCATAATTTTCTTTAACTTATAATTTCACGAACAATGGTATCAAAGAAACATCACAGAAAAAAAATAATTACTACAGTCATCATTCATTCAGGGACTTATGATTTTGCAAGACATATTTTCTAAAAACATGCATATATTTAGTCATTTTTGGGTTGTTTTTATGTCGTGATGATAAGATGAATTAAAAAAAAAAAAAATACACGTGTTGGAAGGTTTAATCCCTGATCCGGTGAGGTGTAAAATGCAGAATGAGACGCGCCAAAGTTTAGAGCAGGGAAGAAGAATGATCGTGGGGAAATGTTTGCAACTTCTGTGGAAGGATATTACGCTGTGTTCATAATGGAAGTAACATATGATTAGTGGACAATAAGGAGCCCAAATAGTCAGCAGAAAGCAACCCTATTTTTCTTCAGATTAATCGATTCAGATTAAGCGATTTTATACAGCTTCAGGCGCTTATGTAGGGATTAAGATATTGAAGACTCTGGATATTAATCTCTTAAAAAAACTTCCTAATGTCAATAAAATCGTCTAATCGCAACCAAAACCAATGGTAACAATGCGTCCCAGTTAGGTTAGGAATATGATGGTTAATGTTTTTTTTCGAAGGGAAAGGCTCATCGGAAATTTTTAGAAAGACAGCAAATCAAAGTAAATTACGCGTCATATAAAATTTACAGAAAACCAACAATTTACAACAAAACTGATATGATAAAGTTTTGGATGAGAAAAATGGGGAAAAAAAACTCATCGAACAGAACCGACATTAACCCACTTAGTACTGGGACACATGTTTACCTCGAGTTTTGGGTGTGATTAGACGATTTTATTGACATTAGGAAGGGTCTATGGAGGTCAACAGATTAAAGTCCAGAGAATATACTGTTTTAATCCCCACAAGAGTTTTTGAATCTGTATAAAGCTGAAAAATAATATACAGAATAGATATGAAAACCCGTCCCAGTATTGAAGAGATTCAAGACTATACAGACTGAAAAAGAACAACATGGACGTGAGAAGCCTTAATATTTTCCTCGCCGGCTCCACGTTCCTGCGCAATTTCAGGGCATACTATTAGAAAATTTCCCGTTGTCCTGTTCCCGGAAGCTCTCGTGGAGATCCGGGATTTTCAATGGCTTCTGATCAGGTCTATAACTTGCTAACGAAGTATTAACGTCAAAGGCCACGTCAGACTGAATCCCTGCACCAGATAAGCCTTTCAGAACGAGAGGAGGAAGGCTGGGACAAGACAGAGCCGGGGCGAAAGCGGAGAGAGATCACAGACAAAATAAGAGGAATCTGGAAAAGAGAAAGAAGCGTAGAATATGTTGACAGCTGACGTGGAGAAAATGGAACACACACACACACACACGCGCAGAGAGAGAGAGAGAGAGAGAGAGAGAAGGACGAAAAGATAAAAGCTTCAGCCATATGTGTATGTTGAAGCGTTTTGCATTCTCGTAAACGCCATTTCTTTAAGGCCATGGTGATGATGAATCTGGTTTTCATGACTGCTTCCTCGTGGATGATGTAAATGATTTCCTTCAACTATCCCGAGAATCTGTAAAACACTGTTAACCCCTCTAGTACTGGGACACATTTTTACCATGAGTTTTGGGTATAATTAGACGATTTCATTGACAATAAGGAGGGTCTATGGAGGTCAGAAGATTAACGGCCAGAGTCTGTACTATTTCAATCATCACATGGGTTTCGACAAATAATAAGCAGAATAAATATAAAAATGCGTCCCAGTGCTGAAGGGGTTAACAATTCTAATACTCACTAGACATTCCAAAACGAAGAGAGATGGTTAGATATTTGAAAAATTCCTCAACTAAGGAAAACGCAAATAATTTTCCATAAACATTCAGCTTTGTTCAGCAACTTCACATATTTTTCAAGCAGGAATGTTACGTGTGCATGAATCACAGCGCCCGGCAGCAGTGTGACAAGACTCGTGATGTTACAGTTTTCAGCCCCGTTTTGTCCTTGTGAATTGTCATTGTTGCGACAAGATCTGCTGAGTTGATGAGAGAACACCCATTGACTGCTCTTTGATGTGTGTGTGTGTGTGTGTGTGTGTGTGTGTGTGTGTGTGTGTGTAGGTGGGTGTGTATGTACGTTTCTGTTTCTTTGACTTCTATCTCCTCCTCCCTTCCTCTCCTCCCCTCCCTCTTCCCCTACACCATTCCCCACACCATCCATCACCAGGCCATCACTATTTATAGCCCCCTCACCACCTTTCAAAGCCCTTCACTCCCATCACCATCCCATCACGATTCACGGGCCAAACGACTCCTGCACGGATTAACACGTATCAAGGTAGAAACATTCCGTGCCCCTGAGAGAGAGAGAGAGAGAGAGAGAGAGAGAGAGAGAGAGAGAGAGAGAGAGAGAGAGAGAGAGAGAGAGAGAGAGAGAGAGAGAGAGAGAATAATCATGCTGTCACTCATTTTTTTGTACATTTGAGATTAGATAGCAGTTTTCTTTATGTATTTAATAATAGACAGAATGAGTGATAAGTTCTCCGTTATACAACCTAACCCGTTCTGGTTGGAAGTACAGAAAATTAAGATCTGTGTACTCCCTATGCGGTTTCATATCTGCGGTACCCTTAAGAAACTGTAGCAGAATTTACTAAAGTTTTTAAAAGTATATCCACTCTTTTGGAGATACTTTAAGAGCGACTCTGTATCTGAACTCTGTTAATTATACGTATGACCTTAAAAAAATATTCCTATAATAGCGCAAGGTGTTTATAAGTAAGAACTCACGTGTAGTTTTCCTGTGAAACTGGGATATATTTTTTTTCAAACACAACTAATTTAACCTTATATTAATTTTCACTTATAAATGCAAGCACACCTTACCGCCGACAAGTTCGCGCAGGTTCTGGGATCAAAAGACGCCACGTGTTCGCAAGTGGGATTAATTAGCGCGCCATGAAGCCCCTGCCTAATTGGAGGGACTGCCTGGGTGGTCTTGCGGCGCACTTCCTCTCATACGTGCACTGATAAAAGGACTTCGTGGGCCTCCAGACGAACCCTAGTCGAACATTAGCATTCTGAATCGGCAACTCTATCGTTTCCTTCGCCTGTGACGGGACTATGAGAAGCGACTAGCACGCAGCCTCTAGGATAGCACGGTGGGCGCTTAGTACAGTCAGTAGCACGTAAGTGACATACAGTATCCCTTGAAAATTCCTCGTAAAAGGTTTTCTCGAGCAACACTGGATAAAAATACGATACGATACGTGTTAGTTGTTGTTGCTCTTGTTTTTTTTCTTTTTTTCAACCGTTTCTTTTCTTCCTGCTTCTATCGGGTTTTTTTAAGTCTGAATGCCGCTTACGTGTTAAAAAAATCGACGATAAGAGAGAAAGGACTTATAATATGTGGTAGTCCTTGTAAGAAAACGCCAAAAAAAAATGAAACTCAGCAATAACCAATATGATTCTGACTCTTGTAGGAAGCGACTGTCACCTTTAGAAATGCAAAGATATAGAATTTTGATGATCGCTTTTTCACTGCAAAATCAAACGGAGAGGGAGAGTAAAGATGAAAGTCACACTCGTTGGTTACGTAGGTGAATACATTTCCTCACCAAATGACCCGGCTAAAGCCCCCCCCGACATGTATTCACGCATGATCATCCGGTTACAAGCAATGTAAGGCCAATCTAAAAAGTTGCATGTTTGATGATGTTATCTGGAATGAAAATATATAATCAGCTCAATATAAAAACTGTGGAAATATATTGCTTCTCTTTTACAATTCGTTGAAATTTGGAGGTGAATTATGTAAATTTGTCTCGTTAATTATGGATAGATAGATTTGCAGACACACAGACAGATACACAGACAGACAGACATATGTAACTAAATAGATAGACATACTATTGCATTTCATATCCTTCCGTAGTAATATTCAAAACACATTTGTATTGTGTATAGTAATAGCAAGAATAACAGTGACACACACACACACACACACACACACACACACACACACACACAATAGCATTTATTACCACGGAATCCTCCATGTCTCACTGCTGTTATGTAACACCTACATGTTTATTCAAATAAGTTCTCTGTTTCAGTCGTGTATTTTCATCCTGATAGTTGTTCTGTACGATTACACACACACACACACACACACACACACACACACACACAGAGAGAGAGAGAGAGAGAGAGAGAGAGAGAGAGAGAGAGAGAGAGAGAGAGAGAGAGAGAGAGAGAGATCCTACACGTTCCCAAAATTGATCACCACAGACCTTGCTGTAATATCAGATTATGACTGAAAACATACAGATTAGCTGATATTCAACTTTTGTTACTAATAATCACCAAAGAGGCACGATTAAAGGATAGCAGATCATATTTCGAGACTTTCCGCGGGCAAATCCTGGAGGTCACATGTCTTCAGAAAAGCCGAGGCTGGCGATACCTGGCAGCGAGAGGCGAGACCTTCAAAGGCACGACGATATTGCAAGCCCAAGGTGCTTAATCAGGTCACCGAGGAACAATATTAAGAGCTACTATTTATTGACACCTGGCGTTAGTAAGCTTATGCCTCAAGCCTTCTGCCTCCTCGCCCTGATGCCGTAATTCGGGATTATTATACAAGATACTCAGTTAGACAGGTAAGAGGGGAGTTGGCTCTTTCACTACGATGTACACTACAGCACAGTCCTAAAACAACGAAATCTTCCCTAACACCGACAAGAAAGAAGGAAAAGATCATTAAAGAGCGTATATTTGAGTCTTTAGTTGTAGAATTCTTTCAGATGGCTGAGTTAAGACTAAAGATCTACAGGATAGTTTGTTAATGCGGAAGATAAACTAAAATCACAAAGGAAGATGAACTGGCAGGAACTAGAGACAAAGGTAGACAACAACAGTCGAGCCCATCTTATTTCCCACAATGTATGGAAACTTCCACCACGAATCAACGGTTACAGTGTAACCGTTGATTCGTGGTGGAAGTTTCCATACAGTCAGCCCATAGTGTAACCGTTACACTATGGGCTGACTCCGCTAAGCTGCCAAACACTCCCATTTCAGGAACTCCACGTCTTGTTCACCGTCATGCAACCTCTCTCCACTCACTTCTACCTTCTCTCATTCTCACCACATTCAACCCTTCACTCCTCTCAAGCCAAGGTAAGACATGAGCAGGGTGGCTAGCTTTAAGACTATAACTTAGGTTCCCTTGGGGGTTAGAGGTGATCTCTCCAATACAACACACCACCACCAACAACAACACCACAATTTAGCCACCCAATACAGTGTTTCACCAGTTCTACCATATGACAAAGTCTCACTACAATGTGCATTGTGTCACTAGACAAACCATACCTTATTTGAAGGGTTGATAGAGTCTGGGTATTGGGAAATATGTCTGAAGAGGATGTCTTGAAAAAGCGCGGGTTGCTATCTGATGCGGGTGACGATGCTGCCACCTAGCGTCCTCCGCCGAGGTAACCGGTGCGCATTTGAAACAGTCCTCTTATTGAGACTTAACCGGTACACTATCTGTTACACTACATCTTGCCTAGCACATCACAACGTAGCTGAGCCCAGAGCAGACAAGACTCTCTCTGGGACGGCAAGGTTGAGAAGATGGACGGGCCGCCCTTCACCTCTCGCCGTGACAACATCGCCGCAGCTGTCAGGCTGAAGCACGACAGATATAACTCATGGGCGGCGTTTTTATGTTACAGTCAGCGGAATGTGTGTTTCGTCCAGCGGCTATTAAGGAGCCGGCTGGGGAAGATATATCACGCTCCCTCGTTACGTTTTCCTCCGCTCAAAATTGTATCTAGTTACATTTATTTCACTTCTTTCCTTCATATTACACGGAGATAATTTATTAAAGTTTCCGAGACGACCAGGCAGGAGAAACGGCTATGTGTGCGTGGGTGTGAGTGGGTGGGTGGTGGAAACAGCGGATATCAACAGTGAGTGAAATTATGTTGTTTTTTCGCCCCCCACCTCCCCACCCCCCCCACGCGTCAGGCCTTAAGCGGGTGGCGGTGAAGGGAGGGAAGGAAAGCCTCGCAGCACCGCACAACTCTTTGACGGAAATGGACCAGACGCTGAGTGTGGAGGTGAATTTTAATACTGATCTCCGAAAAATCTTAGAATATAAAGTTTCGCGTGACAAATTTTACGGCCGGTTTGAAGTGCATTTTCACGGCCTTTATTCATTTATTCTTTAGTATCATTTTTCTTTCTTTCCTTTCTCTCCACCTGCAGTCTGACACTCGCCTCTCCCTGGCACCGTGCTCAATCATTTTTAATATGTGTTGTTGCCACTCTTTGCTGCGCCCTGTTTGTGGGACCAAGGATGGCTGAGAATTATTACTCTCTCTCTCTCTCTCTCTCTCTCTCTCTCTCTCTCTCTCTCTCTCTCTCTCTCTCTCCTTTTTTCACTACCATGCTGCCGCCGCCTCTCATTCCCTCCTCATTTCCTCCTTCCTGGCTCCTCCCGTCCTTGCCAAGTCGTGACGTATGAAGTCCGCCTGGGATGCTCATCTCCGAGGATGTTTTAGCACCCAAACTTGTGTATTGACATTAATATCCGGCCGGGACGTTTTTCCCTTATAGTTCATTCGAAAAACATCCGCTGCAGGAGCTTTTTCCTTCCTGTGGCGGCGTGACATGTATTGTTGGTGGAAAATGCGTGGAAATCCCTGGGACCCGTGTTGAGTCTCTTGCAGATTTGTATTTTTTTTACTCGAGACTTTTTTTTTTTTTTTTTTTGGGGGGGGGCGGGGTGTAACTTTGTCTTTGTGTCGTGAAATAGTGTAGTTCGACTTCTAAGGACGTGCCCCTTTAACTTTGTGGCTGTTGGTGCGTTTCCTTCTGCGACTTGAACTGTTTTATGAGGAAGGCGTTAAGACACTCTACAGTGTAATTGCAACCTCCTTGATGGACTGCCACCTCAATGGGCTTTTCTGCAGTTTCACTGCCCTTGGCCAGCGTCTTTCTTATACAATAAAAGTAACAAATAGAATGAAAACAAAGCTGCTCATTACTCTACTCAGTAGGGTTCGCTTTGGGTACTGTGGTACCCCAAACTTATTTTCTTTAAGATTATAGAAAAAAAAGACATTTGACTTATGGTATTGAGAGCAATATAAGCATTGTCTTTCTTTTTTATTTTCCAATTCCTCTTTCATGTTGAAATTTTGAATTATTTGTATGTAGCCGGATACTGCAATGCGCTATCATGAAAACATTAAAACATAATGTGGAACGAAGGAAAAAAATAATTGAAATAGTGGAAAAATAAAACATTAACTTTAAACAACGACTAAGCTATATATAAGGATTAGAATGACAGATAGATATATGTAGATATTACACGGGGACTGCCACGTGTAGACGCACTGGCTTCTTGCGAGTTCCCATATTATCTCATGCTCTTGTGCTCTTAAATCTCATACAGGAAATCTCAACAAGCACATTTCTCTACACCTATATCCTCACATATATTTTTCTCTCACTTTTGGGAAATGATTTCTCTTTGCTACAGAGATCGGTGTCATTTCTGAGGTAAGGGCTCCCAGGGGCGCTATCCTGCATGGCGAGGCGAGACGCTGAGGCTGTGGTGTCAGTGAGGACGCGCCCTCGCATGAATACTTGAAGAGCGGCGGTGATGCTGCCACTCACGATAGCGTCGAGTGCTTTACGATTTTGAGCTTGTCTCGCTGACTGCCTTCATCGCTTCCCTGTGACGTGTTGCTGAGACATACTTGTTTGTTATTCGCTATCTGGTGGTTACAGGACCGTGCTTTTTTATGTAAGAACGTGAAGCTGGTCATGATGAACACAAAACAAGAAAAGAGGCCCACTTAGTTGCTAGTTCCCTTGCAGGTCCGAGAGACTATAGCATAAGCTTCTCGTAGCCTCAGTTTGTTATGACTTCGTATTTGTATCTGTCGATGCATTCATCCCTCCCATTCACTTGCTGCTTCTATAGTTTAGGGAAAAATAGCTAGATAAATAGTACACGCATGGAGAATAACGAAAAATAAATAAAAAGAATCAAGTCAAAAGAACTTACCTGGTTCATACTATAACAACACATGTACATTCATACTATAACAACATATGTACGAAACAATAGGACGCAGCATTATTTTCACGACCACCTGTCATACATCTAGGCACACGTGATAGTATGAATATGTAGCATCTCCTCGGGAATGCAAAGAAGTGACTTATAGTGCAGTGATGATGCTTCTATCTGCTGGTGACAACAGAGCTGGCACTAATGCAGACATAACAGCAGACCAGCTGCCCCGGGCGTGACATAACGGAGGTACCGTTGCCAAGGCACTATAACGGTAATAACGATGCACGATAAAAGTATAAGTGGTTTTTCAGAGCCTCAGTCCATCACGTGATAGTTTAACGAGTTACTTCTGGATTTACTACTGCCCATTAAAAGCTGGTTTATTGTGATCTCATTATCATTTATAGCCTTAACCTCTTCAGTATTGGGACACATTTTTACCACGAGTTTGGGGTCTGATTAGATGATTTTATTGACATTAGGAAGAGTCAATGGAGGCTAAAAGATTAATGGCTGAAGTATTCACCCTTTTAATCCCTACATGAGTTTTTGTAGCTACATAACTCGACAAACAATAAGAAGAATTGGTAGAGAGAGAGAGAGAGAGAGAGAGAACCAGTTTGTCGTTTTCTTACTATTCCTTGTCCTTATGGAATCTATTAATAATTTTTCTCATTTTTTAGGGAATTGGGTGCTCGTTCCCTTCCATATTTAAGGAATTAGATAGATATCCCCTTCTATTTATTAAAGGTTCTTGATTCCTTTATTTCAGAGCGTCATATTATGATTTGCGTTTTGGATAAGATAATTGATCTCTTCTGTTTTCTTATTTTTACTTTTTTAGGTTTTAATAGTTGGTTCTTTCCTGCCGTGAGGAAGGCAGTAGTTTTAGTGTGACGCCTCTGTAGAGATTTAAACCATCCTTCAGAACAGCACTCTCTGATGGATTGGGGGACGAAGATAAGATTAAAAGACCCCTTGCTTCTATACGCCTTCAATCACAAATCCATCTCTTCGTCCTAAATAATAACAAGGAGAATAAAAACTAAAATACAGCAACGCAAATATTCACAGAAGGTACGCGGGTTTTCTTCGGCCACTCGGAAATAGCTTGGAAATGGCCAACATCCGACAGGGTTCAAACTCAAGCCAGCGAGACAGGCCATGGGCGAGACCTGACTGCCTGGCCACTGTCTATCGGCTCCCCCATCCACCAGGTGTTGACGTAATATGCTTAGCTCAGGGGGGAATACAAGGAACTTAATTCAGAAGGGTACACGAGCACCAGCCTAGACCAGTAGAGCAGTGGAAAAATAAAAAAGCGTATCGCAATGGTTGGCAGGCAGTGTTAGTATAATCGGATTAGCCTTTGATCCACACAAAATAGATACAAGGTGTTGAGTTCAAAACACAATCCCAACAAACGCAGATCGGCTCAGGAATGATGGATGAGAGCACGTATTCATTGTAGCATTGCGTTGTGCATTCTCTTGCGAACTTTATGATTCACAGTCGAGATGGATGGATACTGTTCATTTGACTGAGCTGATGTGGGACTAAGGATGGCGGGACAGGATTATGGTACTGTTTAAGTCGCCTTGTCAAAGCTCCTCAATTCTAAACTCTTTCCTTCTTTACTATGCATGTATATTTCGATGCTCACGGTCTGTTATCACTTCCTTCCAGCATGTCATCTATATTGTGTTGAGTCTCGTTGCGTTGCGTTGCGGTGGTCAGCTTTATAACTACACCCTTCGACTTATTATCTATTTTTTCTTTTATTTAGCTTTTATTTCTTGGCTATCCCTTTTTCATGGTAATGTTCGCTCACCATTCTTTTCCGATATATTATGAGTGCTGTTTTGTATGCAGAGATCACCTTTATGCTCCTTCATGTAATTTTTTCACCTCTTTTTTTATTTTTTCAACTATCTGCTTCTCTACTAACGGTCGATCATCATTTCGCGCTAACAAATCGCCTGCAAATATTAGTGGATGCCAACAGCCCATCCCGAGGGACAAGTACCACATAAAACAACACGTCAACTGATAATAGGACAAAAAAAAAGTCTGTCAAAACTTATCGGTGCAGACCATATTTTCCATCACAAACATTTCCAGTGTCATGATTTTTTTTCCACGTTGCTTTGTTTTTTGTTTTCCTCGCAACTCGTCTGTCGGAGTGAATCAGTACCGAATACTAAACATTTCAGAAAGGCAGCGTTCTAAGGAGAGTTGTGCGCGTGCATCTGGTGTTTAGGTGCCGGAGAGGAAGTTTCTTGTTAATTTAAGGAGAAACTGCTGGGTTGAAGGGAGTCTCGTAGACGCAGAAAACCGCTATAACATTTCTCGTTGATTCAAAGAAATTTTACTGTCTACAGGAGTCTCGAAGGAAATAAAGTAGAAGGTTGTTGATTCAGAAGGAAACTGGTAGTGAGTCTGATATAAGAAATATACGAACATATAAAGCGAAATATAGCTTCTACCTACTTCTTACTCCTTCTCCCAGTTAAAGATGATTGGATCAGTAGGGCTCGCCTCTTCCTTTAGTCTCCAGAGGCTCAGATTTACTCCTTACTTCTTCTACCGTTGATAAGGTCAGTGAGCCCAACCTTTCTTCATTCTTTTCTCCATCTCATATTGTATCGTCCCTTCCTAGAACATATTATGAATCTCCCAATTCCCTCTCCATTACCCAAACTTTTCTCTAGTGTATGTTGTCTGTCGGTGTCCACTCTTACATTTTATGTGAATCTCGTTTCACTCTTATCTCAGGACGTCCCGACTATTTCTGCTGCACCACGACAATATGTTTCAATACTAGATTGACTCATGTATCTCTTATTTCATTTATATTTCTGTCACTCCTTGTGTATCTCGCATCAAAATCAAAACCCTCACCACAGCAGTGTCCATTTTCCTTCTGTCCTTCACGTGGGATGCAGATTACGTTTCAAAAATGGAGAGCAACAAGGAATGAAAACTTTTCTTTGTAGTAAATCATAAACTCAACACAAAGTCACGCTCAATATTGAGGAACTACGTGGTGCCCGGATATTGGTGAAATGTGGAGACGAGAAAGGGAGAAATACATTCGTTGTTTGAGAAGTGGGGAGTGGGAAGGGGCGTGATAATACTGTGACGGGACGCTGTGCTCAGGAAAAAAAGAAAAAAGAAGATTAAAAACTAAAGGATATAAAAGTGATACATGGAAAAAATAGGATGTGAAAAGGATGCCATCATGAGGAAAAAATAATTAACATTCGACCATAGTGAAAGAAAAGCTCGCCAGCTTGCCGGCCAGAAGGGAAAAATTCGAGGAAATGAAAGAAAAGAATTCCAAAAGGTTATGCCAAAAGAAAAAAGAAAAAACGCGAGAGAAAAAAAGGGATTAGTGCGGATGGAAGGAAAAGTGAAGAGTCTGAAAAAAGAGGGCAAGTTCATAGAGAGCTTGGCAGATACAAAGGGAAAAAGAGAATATCCCATATGAAAAAATGAAATTATAACCTCACTGAGAGAGAGACAAAAATAAGAAAATTATAGTAGAAAAAGATGTTGCTTTATTTAGACACTATGAAAAAGAAAAAAAAGAACAATGATTACTATTACTACTACTACTAATACCACTACTATTTCTGTCATTACTACTACTACTACTACTACTACTACTACTACTAATAATAATAATAATAATAATAATAATAATAATAATAATAATAATAATAATAATAATAATAATAATAACACCGAGAGACAAGAAAGTGAAGCAATTCCCGTTCATCTAAACATTAAATTGAAATACAAAGGCAATGTTGAAAGGAAAGCCAAAGCACGTAGGGTTCCTTTTAATCATCTAATGTATAAAAGTTGACCCTCTTTTCTCTTAAAGTGCTTCTCCAATCTCGTCTTATTTTAGGTTTCTTTATTCATCAATGGACAGAGAGAGAGAGAGAGAGAGAGAGAGAGAGAGAGAGAGAGAGAGAGAGAGAGAGAGAGAGAGAGAGAGAGAGAGAGAGAGAGAGAGAGATTAGTCATAATTCCTTCCTAGGTTAGCTTCTCGTAATACATTCAAACAATATTAATCCAAATATTACACATAAATCTGTCAAAGCTTAGATTTTATTTTTTCTGCTTTCATTTTCTCTCTTGTATTGCGACAGCTTTCACTTTCTAGCTGGATGATACCGAGTGAAAAGCAATCCTCAATTTTATTCCAAGATACAAAATTATATTAAGCAAAACTACACAAAAACACTGCAATTTTAGAGGGTTAGTCATTAATGCATCCAATAGTGGCAATGGTAGACTGATCAGGAATGTATTAGGTCAAGTGAAAATCCATCTAGCAAAGTGACAATGAAAGTTAACAAAGAAAATGTATTAGGTAGAACTGGTCTGTGGTTCCATTGTGTAGATGCTAGTCTCCCTCCCACCTCGCCACAATGCATTTAGTGAGGCGACAATGATGAAAGCTAACCAAGGAATACATTAGGTAAGATAGCAACACCCTCTCCCGTGTGTTCAGGTGCTGCCCACACTCACGCCTCACAGAATGCACAAGTAATAGTATGCACGACTTGCAACATTCCAGCAGAGCCAATTTCCTTGATTACTCCTGATTTACCAAGCCAACACAACAGCCTTGCCAGCTTTCCTACCACGGCTCTTCCAACACCTGTCCCTTTTATTGTGGTGAACTGCTTGCTTGTTATCACCTTGCTTAATTGAAAGTTTACTGTGTGTGTGTGTGTGTGTGTGTGTGTGTGTGTGTGTGTGTGTGTGTGTGTGTGTGTGTGCGTGTGCGTGTGCAGATTGTATTTTATAGGTTCCATAAAATAAAACCGTAAAACTAAATAGCAACAATTAAGAAATGTTAGTACATCACTGAAAAGTTACGACTATGACAAAGTAAAATCAATTAGGGCAAAAAAAAGAAAAATCATAAAAACAAAATACACCCACAAAATGTAATACATATAAAGATACAATTTTCCATTCATTTTACCATCCAAACCATTAATATAGTGAGCCTCTGTGAATACACTTATTTTTTTTGCAGGGGGAAGTGAATGATTGAAATTAAAAACAAAAACACGCCAATAGATGACTGAACAATTCCATCACTTTATAACTTAGCGACTGGTGGACTTCACAGATTGACTCGATGCCTGATTGCTTGTGAAATAATAACGTCACAAAACTGGAGAGTAAACTGGGCCATTTAGTCGCTTCTATGCACAAAATACATGGGGCTGTAGTTAATGACGCGTAATGTTATTCACACCACATACACGAACCCTAAACAAAGCTTATTTGAATCCTCATATGTATTTCACAGCGCTCTTCTATTTCGGTGTATGTGCGAATGTGTACGTGCGTGTGTAATTGCGTTTTGGGCCTTTTTTCGGGGTCGTGCGAGTTAACGAGTAGCAGACAAGGGAGAAACAAATAACAGCGGTCATTAGTCATTGAAATAATTGCTGCTCATTCATTATTAGGCTCAAACGCGCTTCCTTCACAATCACCACGGTCATCACTATCCTTGTCATCGCTACTGCTGTCATTACCACCCCCGTTGTCACTATTCCTGTCATCAGCACTCTTGTTATTACTATTTCTCACGTCAATCATTGTCACCAACACCACTTGTATTACTATTGCCACCCCCACCAACGCCGTCAGTCACTAAAATAGTCAGCGATTAGATTTTTTACTATCACCACTATTACGTCAAAACTCAACTAAACATTGATGAGTGGCACTACTACTATTCTACCATCTATTCATCACCACAACCAGATTCTACAATACATATGGCAAAAGTAAAAAATACAACAATGGAAAAAATGAAACACAAGTAAAAGATGGAGAACAAAAAGGCAGTATATTACCAGCAATCTTAGAGTAATGGCAACAGAGACTAAGCTTTCCAGACTGAAATAAATAGAAAGAACGGTACATGATAAGCCTTCTTAAAGTAATGACACCAACAAAGGCTCCGTGTTGCAATCCAGTACGTGAGCCAATAAAGGTCCTCACAGGCTCCAGTCAGTGAGGCTCAGTGAGTGGCGGGGAAGGCAACAATGCCAAGAAATAAAACCTGCCTCCTGCTCTTCTGGGTCTGCATACCAAGGGGGGTTTTCTTCAGGAGGGAGCACTGTCTTCCTGTCCTTTTGCTTGGCTCCGTGTGTGTCAGTGTGTGTGTGTGTGTGTGTTTCTTGCTATTTGTCTTGCTGTCTGTCTATCTCTGTGTCTTTCTCTTTTTCCTCGTTTATTCTCTTCGATGCAGTTTTTTGTGACCGAATAGTTATCTGTATGTTAGTATGTCTCTTTCTATGTCTGTTTTTTGTCTATTTGTCTTTACTTCAGAAGAGAGTACATTTCCATCTTCTTAATCCTTGCCTGTCTATCTCTGAGGTCCGTTTTTCTCTCGCTCTGCTACGTCATGGAGATCATAACACCTTCAGTCAGCTTAGAAAAATTATGTTAACACACGTTCGCAGTTTAGAAGTACAGTTTCCCTCTACCGAATGTCTGTCTATCTATCTCTCTGTATATCTATCACTCACTCTCTATATCTTCGTCTATCACTGTGATTGCGATCATGAAGACATTGGTCGGTTTAGAAGAATTCCGCTGTGTAATGTTTCCTGGTTTGGAAGAATGACGTGAAGAAAAAGAAACACCAAAACGTAAAGTGTAAGATTTAAACATGCTTCTTTAGTTTTCCTCTTCCTGTTTCTAGTGAAGTTACATTTCCAGGGAAGGAGGAGGAGGAGGAGGAGGAGGAGGAGGTTCCCAGTTCCTTCTTCGTCTTAGTCCCTTTTATAGTCCTTTTACGACACGCTGGGACTACTGAAACATTTATTCTGAATCCGCCTGTCTCACGAGAGAGAGCAATAATGACCGCTAACGTTACAACATTTCGGGAACTGAATGAACTCACACGCACACACACACGCACAGACACACGCACACACACGCAAACACACACACACACACACACACACAAACACACACGCAACACACACGTTATCGAAATTCACGTTATGCAGAATACTACTTGCCAATGACGATGGAAGGAAGACACAGACAGACACACAGATAGGTAAACACATACAGAGAGAGAGACAGAGACAATGAAAAAAAAAATAAATAAAATGCAAAAAAACGTGAGTGGTTAACAGACGCATCGAAAGAGGAAATGACAGGATGGAAAAAAGGAGAGAGAGAGAGAGAGAGAGAGAGAGAGAGAGAGAGAGAGAGAGAGAGAGAGAGAGAGAGAGAGAGAGAGAGAGAGAGAGAGAGAGA
>JAHFWG010000122.1:13003-25763 GCA_020233015.1 Callinectes sapidus | reverse complement strand
AGAGAGAGAGAGAGAGAGAGAGAGAGAGAGAGAGAGAGACAGAGAGAGAGTGTGTGTGTGTGTGTGTGTGTGTGTGTGTGTGCGTGGAACAGAGCGTAACTATTTTGATAGTGGAAGGGAGATAACAAACAGCGAGATACACACACACACACACACACACACACACACACACACACACACACACACACACACACACACACACAAACATAGACACAAACGCAAACACAAACAAAGACGGAGAAATAGAAAGACAGCAGTTCCAGGGGGAGTGTGACAGGCGTGGGTGTCAGGATGTGGGGGGGGATGGGAGTGATCTTGACACTGGCCTGGGGGGAGGAGTAGGGACAGGGCAGGCGGGTGGCAAGAGAGGGAGGGCCCGTTAGTGGGGGAAGCAAGCCAGGGGAAGAATAAAGGAATAACGCAATGAACTTCAGGCGCACTATTGGCCCGTCAGCTCCTGCAGGGGAAGACATTTGACAAAAGATAAATGAATAAATGTGAAATGTGATGGAGAAGAAGAAATAAAAAGATAGATAAATAAAAGGGTGGGGAAAAAAAGTGTAGAAACAAAATAAGTGAGTAAATAAAATAGTCACGCTCTACTGGAAAGGAAATCCTACATAGGGTTCCTTTTATTTTTGTACACTTTTATATATATACTGTAAGGACGTACGTGTTTCTTTTACGCAAGGTTGAATAGAGTGGATGTGGACGAGTGTGTGTGTGTGTGTGTGTGTGTGTGTGTGTGTGTGTGTGTGTGTGTGTGTGTGTGTGTGTAGGAGTGTTATTTTTCTTTTTCTTTTTCTCTCTCTTTTCATTCGATGATTGCCATCTCTCTCTCTCTCTCTCTCTCTCTCTCTCTCTCTCTCTCTCTCTCTCTCTCTCTCTCTTTAGAGGCGTGTATGGCTAAGGCATATTACACCACTTCCCAACGAGACAGTATAAATGTTGACGCTAAGCAAACATAATCTACAAGGGCACATTTGTGGGCGAGATCGATGCTAAGGGTCCTGACGGCTGTACCTGAGGAACAACACGCCTCCCCTTTGCCTTTTGAGTGCTATTTAGTCCATCTTTCATTAATCATAAGACACTCTGAGCTATCTTCTTTCCTTCTACAGTACGTTTGAATGTAATAAAGGCAGGACACCCAAAAAAGCTCTATTAATCCATCTTTTCACTACAGTAGGTGCTTAGGAAGGATCTTTTGCTAGACCTGATTGGCTGTGAATCCTTGGTACTCATTATAAGGCTACAGTGGTCAAAATGGGCGTGGTATTACTATGGTTGCATCATTGTTAGCTGGTATATGTCAGCAATGTATAATATAAGTGTCTCTTCATTTGTCTATAACGGTATTACTGCCTAAGACTGAAAATATGCTAATCTTAAGTTTCCTGGCAAAGAAACAAGGATTCAACACATTAGATGATACAGTATATCCCTTCCAGTCCTGTTTTATGTCTTTTGTACATTAGATAACACAACACATCCCTTCCGCTCTTGTTTCAGTTCCATTCTAATACATCAGGTAGCACAGTACATCCTCTCTGCACTGGTTTGGGGTCCCTTTCAGTAGAATTTAGGTACACAGGTGGGCAGTAAGTTCCTGTGGCGTCCCGGGATAAGGCCCAGGGAGCGCTAGTGCTTTTGTTCGCCCGGCTTGAGGCCAATTACAGGGAAACACGCAACGCTGCGGTGCTTTAAGCGTCTTGAATACTTTTCTGAAATACATGGCGGCTCGGAAGTAAAGGGAATTAAGTAACACCGCGTCAAAATTATTGCTGCGTACTTGCACACCACAGCGATTTACTCTTATTACAAATACTGGTGAATATTCATGATGCGCTAATTACTCCATTGATTATTCATAGTCATCAAGTGTCACATATAGTAATCAAGTCTAGAGGATTAACGCCAATTACATGTTAATGTATTATAATTATCTTGCTTTCATTTCCTTCATTATCCGTGCATTGTATTCTACGCTCATCAGTCTTTCCATCCACTATACATCACCACCTCCCTCCCTCACCACACCTACGCCACCACCACTCCGCTCTCCCCTCCCGGCTTCATTCTTAATGGTTATTGCGTGTGGGTCTCCTGCTGGTGGTAAAGCTCCCGGCCCGCCCCTCCCAGGCCAGCCCGGACGCAGCCGGTCATTGACCTCCCTTCGTGGGTTTTCCGCACACAGAGCAGAGACAAGGAGGAGGGTAGGTGGATCAGAGCCTGCCTATAACAAACAGCCACATACGCCCACGCGCGTATCATTTTCCATTGGCATTGCTCTCCTCAAACAAAAACTTTATGAAAGACTTCAATATAAAATACCTGTGCTGTTCTCTCCTTTCCAGAGGTAGTGCCCAAAGTTAAGTCTAATAACGGAGGTGTAAAGATGGAAAAGCACTTCAGCAGTTTCAGGGAGATAGATACAGGGGATCATGGGATGAGTATTGGAAGTGGAAGTGTAAAAATAGGAAAAAACAGGTGGAGCGGAAAGGAACCTGAACCAGTAACACACATTATCAAGGAAACTGATGCAGCCCTAAAACACGCCGAGCTTCTACTCTCTAGGGAAGCCAGTCGAACAAGCACGCGCGCACACACACACACACACACACACACACACACACACACACACACACACACACACACACACATTCGGCTTTTTCATGGCCTTCCTGATGCAAAACTTCACTCGTATTTACACACACACACACACACACACACACACACACATCGCCAGGGTCAGTCACAAGCTTTCATTTAGTTATGACCAGATTGTCTGGGTATCACGACTTCCGATTGCTCCAGTAATCCTATCAGCTATAACTATAAGCTTTTGGGGGGACTATATGCGTTTTTTTTCTTTTCTTTTTTCTCTCTCTCTCTCTTTCCAGTATTGCGTGTTTCTGCGCGTGTGTGTTTCCGTGCATGCACTAAAATAAGATTCAAAGTAGGAAATATGTACAGTAAGTCAGTTATTTACAGAGATAACGGTGAATATTGGGTATAAATATATGGTGGATAAAAGAGACTACAGATTAACGTAGTATTGTGAGTTCTTAACATGTGCGTAGCTTAACAAAGATAACAGAACCGGAGATGAAATAGAAAATAAACTTAATCAATAATTCATACAGGTAATAGTGAATACTGAAGGTCTACGGTCAAAATTTTAACAGAAATATACTTTATTTTATTTTTGTGAGTGTGTGCACACAGCTAGAGCAAAATAAGAACCAGAGATTAAGCAGAAAGTTCATCAAGTCGCAGAGGTAAGGATGAATATTCACGATCCCTGGCCATTGTCAGAGATAAAAGCTACACGTTACCCTAGTCTCGTAGCATTTCGGTCTCATTTCATATATATTCTTCTATCTACTTCTATATTTCCAACTTCTTATGACTTGACTTCATTTAAGAGGGCTTTTTAATATCACTGTTTTTGTTGCCATTTGCCAGATTCCCCCTCTTACATAAAAAAAGAAATGTACTGTTCCTATATGATGATATGGACGGTACTTGAGCTATGCGATACAAAGCAATACGTGAGATGTGCTCCTTTTCATAAGTAATTACTGGACTGCTTTGGCTACGCACGGTAATGATGATGACAAACCTTAATTAAGGGTGAGTTTGCATTGTTCAGGAGAGAGGCCTCGAGTTAGGTCTTTTGAGGTACATATGGGTCCCTCTCTCTCTCTCTCTCTCCCTCTCCCTCTCCCGCTGCAACCAAAGCATCTCAATCCTGCGGTGTTGTTTGTGGAGTGAGTAATGCTGAGTGGATTATTTATACATGAATACTGACTCTCTTATGCATATGCAAATGACTATAAACACCATTTGCTCTCAGTCAACTCTGTGATTTTGGTAATGTGTGTGTGTGTGTGTGTGTGTGTGTGTGTGTGTGTGTGTGTGTGTGTGTGTGGGTGAGTGATTGGTTACGTCTGCCTTCCTATGTGTGTGTGTGGGGGGGGGAGGGGGAGGCTGGTCTGTCTTTTTGTCCATCTGTCTATGTATCTATGTAAGGTGAAGGACAGACAAATAAAAGTTTAACAACTCTAAAATCCTACGAAAAAAGGCCACTAATTTAATAATTTGAGAGAGAGCGTGAGAGAGAGAGCTCTTTGTGCATGTTGAGAGAGAGAGAGAGAGAGAGAGAGAGAGAGAGAGAGAGAGAGAGAGAGAGAGAGAGAGAGAGAGAGAGAGAGAGAGAGAGAGAGAGACGAGAGAGAGAGAGAGAGAGAGAGAGAGAGAGAGAGAGAGAGAGAGAGAGAGAGAGAGAGAGAGAAACATACAGTAACAATTCTAAAACCTACGAAGATAAGGAGGCTACAAAAAACCCGTCAGTTTACACAAGCCACCTTCTGTACTCTTATTACTACCTGCCAGCTTGATCCATAAATCTGCCCAGCCTATCTAACGTAAAATATATGGGTAGCCGCTGAGAAAGTTACGTGCATCTGCTTCCCTTTGTAAAGACATGATGGTGTATCTCTTTGTTTCTCTTTACTCTAATGCTACCCTGTTAATTCTGCTATGATGCTTCAGTTAATTACCTTCGTCAAATCTCTTTAATGATTCAGAGATATTAATCAGATTACCTGTGACTGCTTTGTCTTTAAGGTAAATGTAGAAATATAAATACATAGATGGATAGATAGACAGATTGATAACTATTAGGACAAAGATACAGCTGGACGAAAAAAATAAACAGATACACAAACAAGAAGATAAAAAGAAACAAAAAACTCGCAAAACAGCACAAAAAGAAGGGAAGGAGGAAGAACCTATCAATACCTATTAGAACAAAGAAACAGATCAACGGAAAAAAATAAACAGAAAGACCAACCAACAAGTACATAAAAACTAAACAAAAACTCACAAAACAACGCTGAAGGAGGGGAAGAAGGGAGAGGTTATTGATACATTCCCTCCTGTACTCCACGTATCACTTATCGCTTTATTACAAAACTTCTCTTGTGATCTAGCGAAAAAAAAAGGGAGATGATAGTATGGAAGTGCGTATAAGAGAGAGCGTATAAGGGTGAGGTTACCGGGTCACCTGCCTCCCTGTCTCCCTGTCTCCCTGCCTCCCTCCCTCCCTCTCTCTCTCCTTCTTTGATGCACGTTAAGCTCACCTTGCCAAGATAAGACTTCAACGGGTACATGAAATATTAATGTTGCTTATCAGGTAAGTGTCAAGGGGACGGAATTCTCTTTTTTTCATTTAGGGTTATATACTTTATTTTTTGTTATTCTCTCTCTCTCTCTCTCTCTCTCTCTCTCTCTCTCTCTCTCTCTCTCTCTCTCTCCTCTCGTCTCTCTCTCTCTCTCTCTCTCTCGTAGCAGTAGTAGTAGTAGTAGTAGTAGTAGTAGTAGTAGTAGTAGGAGGAGGAGGAGGAGGAGGAGGAGGAGGAGGAGTAATAGTAGTAACAGTAGCATAGGCCAAACGAAATTATTCTAAAATTTACATATAATGCTACATTTCAATTTATGTTTTGATATTACTCTTGCACACACACACACAAAAAAAAAATAATAATAATAATCATAATCATAGTAATCACTCTAATGTAACATGCACAGCAGAACTCGACTATGTATTTACGTAACTCAACTCTTGTATCACCAAAGGGAAACATTACACTCATTATCAGAAAAAAAATATATATTACAAACATGCATGAATAAAACCAAGCGTAATAACAGTAATGACATTCAACCGTATTCAAATGACTCCTCGTGCAAATGTACAATAATATAGAAATGTAAAAAGAACAAAAAAATGAAGCTGAAAAAAACTATCGCGGGGGAACAATCGCTTCAAAATGCACGGCGCTCATCCCTCAGCTGCCAAAACGCGTCCCATCACAGGCTGGCCGGAGGGAAGGGACCAATGGGCTGCCTGGAGTGAAGAGACGATCCAATCCTTTCTCACTCACTACTCAGCACGCGTGAAATTGTCGCCGATTTTGCTCATTCCAATATCCATCTTTTTCTTCACCATTATTTTGGATTTGTGATTTATATGCCTTACGTTGAAATGTGTACAAGAATGTGTTTTATTTTTTTTTTCTCCCACGCATCGACTTAACTAATGAAAATATGGCGCATAAGGCTAAAGAATTATTGCTTAACTCCATTTTGACATAAAGGCAACCAGTACACACCATTATTGAGTCCCCTTCGTTCCCAGTGCTTCACTACAAAGATAATAACACACGACATTTAAAACACAAAAGATAATCATCACACTGGACATCCTAACACAAAAAGGTAACTGATAAACACCATTATCTTATCTCCTTCGCTCCCAGTGCTTGACTATAAATTATAATATGGCGCGACACATAAAAGACAAAAGATTATTATTACACTGGACATACTGACACAAAGAGACAACACGTAAATACAATACTTGCATTCTGACATCTTCCCTTTCAGTGTTAGTGCATATAAGATTGACGCCAAAACTATAACTGAACTCATACAGCAAAATATAATTAACACTGCACAGTGCATTGTGACACAACAAGATGAACAGCACACATCACGCTTGTATTCAGATTTACTGGTTTCCATTACTCGTATCCATAAGAATAATAAGAAAACTATCTGTACTCACAAAAAGAAAACGAGAACTACTTATTTAACAGCAACTTTAGACATAAAATGGCACCCAATACACACCACGTTTGTACTCTGACTCAAATTTAGTATATACAAAAATAACAGTGAAACTATAGCTGTAGTCAGAACATAAACGAAAACCATTTACTAAACAGAGTATGTTGACACACCAAGGCGACCAGTACACACCACGGCTGCACTCTGACCCCTTCGCTTCCAGTACTGCTATAAAAAACTATAAGCAAAATCGCCAGTGAGAGCCACAAACATGCACCTTTCTCATTCCATTGAAACGAAAGAGCGCTAGATTTACAGCCCCCAGCCGCTGCCCGTCAATACCAGTAGCTATTTGACCAGCGCCCGGCCCGGCCTGTCCATTATTTAGGGAGTAATGGAGCATGGAAAAAAAAAAATGCTGAAAACTTGATCTATGACGGCTGTGTCACAACTAAATAATTTCATGACTCCATAATAAGCTCTCGTAATTATGGCAGATCAGAATAACGACACGTGTTCAATGAGTGCTTTTTTTTATGAAATATTGCCAATAAATATGATTGTTGGAATTTTCTGTCAGTTTATGTATATGCTCTCTGCTCTCTCTCTCTCTCTCTCTCTCTCTCTCTCTCTCTCTCTCTCTCTCTCTCTCTCTCTCTCTCTCTCTCTCTCTCTCTCTCTCTCTCTCTCTCTCTCTCAACACACGAGGATACACTGGAACACACCCCGTGAGATCTGAATACGTACATATGCGTAGTACTGCGTTATAACTAATTAAATATTTTTCACGAAAACTTTAATTAACGTACTCCAGGTCACTTTCAGGCCGTCCACTTTTCAACTCCCATGTCACTCCCACACCGCGCTGCCTCTCCTCCTCCTCCTCCTCTTCTTCCTCCTCCTCTTCCTCCTCCTCCTCCTCCTCCTCCTCCTCCTCCTCCTCTTCTTCTTCCTTCTCCTCCTCCTCCTCCTCATCCTCCTGGAAATAATGAGGTTCGAGCAATTCAGACCAAAGGAAAGACAATGGTTGACCAAAGGAAAGAGTAAAATATTTAGTACTGGACACACACACACACACACACACACACACACACACACACACACACACACACACACACACACACACACACACACTAAAGCAGCTACATGTTTTGCCTCCCATATTATGAAACACTTCTTAACCACTTTGCAAAGGCTAGAATTGAAGTTACGCGGGTTTTTAAAGGATGCTTTCACGGTTTTAGGGACAGAAAACACACACACACACACATTATTCGAGAAAAATCAAAATCAAGTCATAGGAATTGGGAAATAAAGCCCCATCCCAGCCTAGTCGAGTGAAATTTCAATAGAAGAAGAAAAAAATCTCCCACAGGTCTCAGATATTTGTAGGTCTCGCGTTGGGTCCCTTGAACAAAAGATGGCCACGCTGTCCAGACGTGCTGCACATCGGTGCCATATTAATCCGCTCAATTGGCTGCTGCTGATGATATATTGCTGCGTTATTTTCCTGGGTGTACGTGTGGATGTGTCAGTGTTGTTTCTATTTCTTTCAGTACTCTTTTCTCTCTCTCTCTCTCTCTCTCTCTCTCTCTCTCTCTCTCTCTCTCTCTCTCTCTCTCTCTCTCTCTCTCTCTCTCTCTCTCTCTCTTTTCCTGGGTTATCTTTTTTCCAGCTTTAGACACAGCTTAGTTTCATTTCCTGTCTGGTATTTCCCTGAATATGTGTGTGTTAATTTCGGTTCCTTTTTCTCCCTCGTCTTTTTATTTTTCCCCTTACTGCTTGAGTTTTTCTTTCGCTAACTTCGACACAGTTTAGCCACCTTCACTACTCCATTGTTGTCCAGAGCACACGTGCGTCAATGCTGCTTTTATTTTTTCCCTCACATCTTATTTTTTTCCCTCCTACCTGGATTGTCCTTCCTTTAAACGAGACACAGTTCATTCAGCCTCAGCTCGTTGTATGTCAATGTTTTTTCCTTCCTGCTTTTCTATCTAATATGCCAATTTTCTCTTATCTCGATTATCCTCCCTGTTGTCATTAATTTAACTTCACTTTATTACGTGTATGTTGATGGTTCTCTCTGTTGTCCTCATTTTTCTCAAAGTTACCGTTTCTCTCTGTTGCTCTCATCTTTCTCAATGTTACCGTTTTTCTCTGTTGTCCTCATTTTTCTTAAAGTTACCGTTTCTCTCTGTCGTTTTTATTTTTCTCAATGTTACCGTTTTTCCCTGTTGTCCTCATTTTTCTTAAAGTTACCGTTTCTCTCTGTTGCTCTCATCTTTCTCAATGTTACCGTTTTTCCCTGTTGTCCTCATTTTTCTCAAAGTTACCGTTTCTCTCTGTTGCTCTCATCTTTCTCAATGTTACCGTTTTTCCCTGTTGTCCTCATTTTTCTCAGTGTTACCGTTTCTCTCTGTCGTTTTTATTTTTCTCAATGTTACCGTTTCTCTCTGTCGTTTTTATTTTTCTCAATGTTACCGTTTTTCCCTGTTGTCCTCATTTTTCACAATGTTACCGTTTCTCTCTGTCGTTTTTATTTTTCTCAATGTTACCGTTTTTCCCTGTTGTCCTCATTTTTCACAATGTTACCGTTTCTCTCTCATTTTTATTTTTTCTCAATGTTACCGTTTTTCCCTGTTGTCCTCATCTTTGTCATCCCTAATCATCACCTTATCATTTGTGCGTGTCACCATTATCATCATAACTCATTTTTTCTCCTGGACGGCTTGTCTTTCTTGTATCTGAGACGCAGTTTATTCAGCTTGGCGTGGCTATGACCCGTGCAATCAGTGTTGTGTTAGTCACTGGCCAGTCATATGCGGCTCGTTAACCATCGCCATTTCAATTACTGTCAGCCTAATCATTGCCGGTCTGCGCCACCTGTTCCTGGGCGTCGTGCTCCTGCGGCTGCTGCGGAGGAGGAGCCTGTGTCGCTTCCACGGACTTCTACGGTCACTTTATGCCCTTATTGATCCAAGGGTCCCATCTTCCTCCCTCCCCCCGGCGTCCCCTAACAACCTCAAATAATAATCCCCTATTTCTATGTACGTGACTTGGTGTTAAATTGACGCAGGGACTAGGTCGTGTTACCCTCACACCCCACACGCACACACGCACACACATCTACACGTTTCCTTCTAATAGTCCTTCCTGTTGTCGCTTATTTTGTTTTCTCATTCTCTTTTTTTTTTTCTTCTTCTTCTTCTTTTTCTCTTATTTTTTTTCTTTCAATTGTTTCATTCTCCTTTTCTCTTACTTTTCTTTCTCTTATTTTTCATTGATTTTCTTTTCTTTCTTTTATTTGATGTGTTATTTTTTTCTTATCCATTGCCTCCTCTTTCTTTTCTTTTATTCATCCCTCATACCTTGTTTATACTTCTTTTTTTCTCTCTTTTTTTACTATTTTTTTGTTCCTATTTACTTTTCCCTTATTTTTCCTTCTTCCTCCCTTATTTCCTATATTCTTTATTTTCGTTTTCTCTTTCCTTCCTCAGATAATCCTTCTAATTAATTACATATTTTCTTTCTTTTTACTCACTATTTATCCACATATCTTCATCCCGCACAAACTCTATCCTTTTAATATATTAGTAACTTGTGACCTTTCGTTTTTCCTTTCTATCTAGTCTCTACTCTATTCTATTCTTCCTTATGTTGCTCCTTAACAACTCCTTCCTTACCCTTATCTCACATTCATTCCCCTCTTCGGCCCTGTACAAGTTTAGGGCAGAACCGTGTCACTTAACTTCACCTAACATTCCAAAAGTTAAAATAGAAATTCGGTCAACTTTTCCTAACTAAATGCGACGATCTTGACTGGTTTAGGAGACTTCTCTTTCGAGTGTTTCCGTTATTTCATTTTTTTTAACCCTCTCTCTGTCTGTCTGTCTGTCTCTATCTCACTCTTTTTCTTTGCATCTTGACATTATACTCATTCTCTCTTTGCTTCCGCTTTATTTCATTCGTGTTATTGGATGTTCATTATTTCTTCCCCTGTTCGTTCCCTCCACTTTCGGTTCTTACCTTCCTTCTGCTATGATTATTTTCATTTTTCCCCTCTCTCTTCCCTCCATTCTCTCTCTTCCTTCTTTCGACTGTCTTCAATTTCTTCAACGCTCCCTTATTTCCTTTTCTTTCAACTTTCATTCCTTCCTCTTTCTGTAAGGACTTTATTTTACTCTCTCACTCCCTTCCTTCCAACATCCCTTCCTTCCTTCCTTTCTCCTTTCCTTCCTTCCTCCCCTCCTTCCTTCTTCTCAGCGTACAGAGGTGTGAGATACGACACTGGGTAAACTTCAGGTCAAAATACAGTGAGGATGAGACACGGGAAACCAAAGTTAAGAGGGAACTTGATTAACTCATAAAAAGAGTCAACGCTCCTGTGTATTTAACTTAAAGAATATATACGAGGGACATAAATCAGCTTTTCTCTCCATAATGTCTTGTTCGACTAAGAAAGGAAGATCCAGTGCAGTGTTAGATGAAATTAGCAAGGGTTAAGTACTCTGGGTTTAGATGAAGTTAAGTAAGATTAGAATACCTTAGGTTAGAAGAGGTACGGTTAGATTGATTTAATTTAAATTACTTTGGGTCAAATTATGTTAATAGTCATAAAGTTTGCTTTGACTATGTTAGGCTCGGTTAGATAAGGTCATATTGAATTGGGTAATCAGATCAGCGTAAGTCATATCAAATTGGGGCAACTTAGACCACGCTATGTAAAATTGGAAAAGTGAAGCAAAGTTATATTAGAAAAAGTAAATAGAGATTGGATCCCCGTAACTCAGGTAAGGATAAAATCAGGTGAAGTTATATAAAAAGATACATCAAGATTGCTACCGGCTATAATGGGAAAAGGAGGATAGGTCGGGTAAGGTTAAGTCAGCTTAGGTTGGTCGTGTTGGGTAAGGACACGTCAGGTAAGCTTACGTAAGAAGATGAACACTCACTACCGAAGCATGAGACAGGAGATTGTAAGGAAAATGTTTTTATGATAGTGCTTTATAACAAGGGCTCCCTCATTATAAGAGAGTAATTGAAGAGAGAGAGAGAGAGAGAGAGAGAGAGAGAGAGAGAGAGAGAGAGAGAGAGAGAGAGAGAGAGAGAGAGAGAGAGAGAGAGAGAGAGACGAGAGAGAGAGAGAGAGAGAGAGAGAGAGAGAGAGAGAGAGAGAGAGAGAGAGAGAGTTAAAATAGTTTGAAAATTAAAGAAAATAATAATAAAAGGAATGAAAAAAGTCGATGAAGGAGGTATAGAGATAAAGAAAAGGATATAGAGAAAAAGAAATCAAATAAAATACAAACAGAATAAGGCAAGAAAAGAGAACAGGAAGAAAAACTAAGATTTATAAGCGAAGATGAAGTACAACAACAAGAAGATGAACAGAAACAAGGAAACAAATAAAAGAAACATAAAAGTAACAAATTAAAAACAATACTTGGATAATGAGAAAGGTATTGATGATGATGATTAAAGGTAATGAGAAAGTAAAAAAGCAGAGACGAGGAGGAGGAGGAGGAGGAGGAAGAAGAAGAAGAAGAGAAGGAAAAAGAAGAGGAAGTGCCGAAGGAAGAAGAGAAATAGAAGGAGGAAGAGGAAGAGGAAAAGAAGAAGGAGGAGGAGGAAATGAAGCATGAGCAACAGGAGCAGAAGGAAGATGAACACACACGCACACGCACACGCACACACACACACACACACACACACACACACACACACACACACACACACACACACACACGTAAATTGGAGGGATGGTTTCGGCAGCAGAGGTGATCTACATGCACAGTGAGGAGGAGACGTGGAGGTAGTTCGTGATTGACCAGCCGGGAAAGTATAAGGAATAGAGAAAAGCAAGAGAGAGAGAGAGAGAGAGAGAGAGAGAGAGAGTAGAGGGGTGGGTAAGAGGGAGAGGGGTGAGCGATACATATGCAGGGGTAGATAAGGCCAGTGAGGGAGAGGACAAGGAGAGGAGGGTTGGTTTAAATGAAATTGGGTGTGTGCAGCAGGAAGGCTAAGGAGATGAAAGGGTCAGGCGGCCAAATGAAAAGAGATTGTCGCGAGGGAGAAAAATTAGATGAGAAAAAAAGGAGCATGCAAGAAAGGAGAATCGTTTAGAAAA
>JAHFWG010001950.1:0-15384 GCA_020233015.1 Callinectes sapidus | reverse complement strand
ATTCATGTAAGATAATCCAAAGGTATTTTTTATTTTTTATTTATATTTATCCCTCGTTAATTAAGGTTACGTTGTGTTGGGTGGAATGAAGGGACGAATGCTGGAGTCAGTGGGTTTTACTGATATAAGTGGGTTTATACATATCAATGGGTTTTACTAATATCAATGGGTTTATACATATCAATGGGTTTTACTAATATCAATGGGTTTTACTAATATCAATGGGTTTTACTGATATCAATGGGTTTTACTGATATCAATGGGTTTTACTAATATCAATGGGTTTATACATATCAATGGGTTTTACTGATATCAATGGGTTTTATTGATATCAATGGGTTTTACTAATATCAATGGGTTTTACTAATATCAATGGGTTTATACATATCAATGGGTTTTACTAATATCAATGGGTTTTACTAATATCAATGGGTTTTACTAATATCAATGGGTTTTACTGATATCAATGGGTTTTACTGATATCAATGGGTTTTACTGACATCAATGGGTTTTACTAATATCAATGGGTTTATACATATCAATGGGTTTTACTAATATCAATGGGTTTTACTAATATCAATGGGTTTTACTGATATCAATGGGTTTTACTGATATCAATGGGTTTTACTGATATCAATGGGTTTTACTAATATCAATGGGTTTTACTGACATCAATGGGTTTTACTGACATCAATGGGTTTTACTGATATCAATGGGTTTTACTAATATCAATGGGTTTTACTAATATCAATGGGTTATATTAATATCAATGGGTTTTATGCATATCTATTCCTATCAATGGGTTTCCTCATATCTCTTCCTATGAATGGTAAACTTTGGAGTGACAAGATGTGTTATAACATTACCAAGGCTAGACTTACTAATAATTAATGTGGGTGTTTTAGAGAAATAGGGAAGATTGTAAGTAAGTAATGTCATTGTTAGTGTTGAGACAATCTTATGGAGTGTGAAATAAAGAGTAGACAAGTGTATTATGGATGGATGAAGGGGATAGGTGATAGACAGAAATAGGTGGAAAAGGCTAAAAATAGACAGATATAGTTAGACAGAGCTGGAAATATACAGAAATAGTTAGAAATAAGTGTTAATAGTTAGGAATAGACAGAAGTGGGTGGAAATAGAAATAGACAAATATTTAGAAATAAGTGGTAATAGGTAGGAATGAACAGAAATGGGTGAAAACAGGGAGTAAAGACAGAAATAGTTAGAAATAAGTCGTATTAGGTAGGAATAGACAGAAACAGGGAGAAATAGATGGAAATAGATAGAAATTGGTAGTAATAGGAAGAAATAGGTAGAAATATGCCTGTTCCAGCTTCCTACACCTTAATATGGTATTCTGTTCTTAAATAGAGTGAAGTTATAGGAAGATTAATATATAGAGACAGGCAGGGAGTCATACAGTTTATTAGAGAAAGAATTGAGTGATTGAGGATGCTAATTAACTTTTGCATTAGAGAGTTACTAGACATTATAGGAGGGTGAGGAAGATATTTGAGGCAGTTTTTTATTCTTAAATAGTGAAGTTATAGGAAGATTAGTATACAGAGATAGGCAGGAAGGCATACTAGAGAAAGAATTGAAAGATTAGGGGTGATAATTAACTCTTGCATTAGAGAGTTACTAGACATTATAGGGGGGTGAGGAAGATATTTGAGGCAGTTTTTTGTTCTTAAATAGTGAAGTTATAGGAAGATTAGTATACAGAGATAGGCAGGAAGGCATACTAGAGAAAGAATTGAAAGATTGAATAATGAGTAATGATGAGTAATGAATAGTGAAGTAATGGTGAGTAATGAATAATGAATCATGAAGTAATGAGTAATGATGAGTGGGTAATGGTAGCTCCTACTTTTTAACAAATATCTAAGTAAATGTGGAACGAAACATAAATCTGATAGTACACCATGATAGTCCAATAAATTCTGCACCTTTTACTATCACCACTATCTGAGAATAGTTTGTGGTTAGTGTTGAAAAAGAGAAAAAAATTGTACTACTTTTTAACAAATATCTAAGTAACTGTAGGACAAAACACAAATCTGATAGTACCACATGATAGTCCATTCAATTTTATATCTATTACTATCCTCACTAATCCACTAACACCTTCAATAATCCTATAAAAAAAAAAAAAATGTGTAAGGTAAGGTGACACATTTTGAAAGTCACCCCTAAAATGACTGCACTTTCTTCAATAACAACCACTTTCACTTACTACTACATAACTTCAAGGAAATATTGGCTATATGGAGACAGGACACTATGAACCTCACTCTAACCCTGTATAATACAACTAGGTAGAACTAAGTAGATACATACAACACACGCACACCTGCACGCAATTTTGTATTTTAAAAGTCCCGGGTTAGAGATGGCTGGCGCGCCTTCCATGCAGACACGTCATCTCTCCCTCCCTGCCTGATGTCCCACACCATATGTGTTGATAATATTACTTTTTGGAGTGCCACCGCTGCCACACGCTATCCACAGTGCCAAAACCAGCAGGGAGGAGTTATTTCCCACCCCTGAACCAGCCCAGGTAAGGGAAACAAGCCAGGGAAATAGGAAACTCAGGGGAAAGGAGATGCCAAGAGGGACAGGGCACACACCCAAGCTACTACGTTGTGTTGTGGTAATATTATGATGAAGTGTTGTGTGGGTTGGTGGGTGTGTTTGTGCGTTTGTGCGTCTGTGTGTTTGTGTATCGTGTTTAGGGTATCCAGTTGTCCTGCCCATGTGTTTATTTGAAGGCTCTGTTGGGGCCCTAGTGTGGGACTCACCTGGTTGACTCACCTGGTTGGCCACCCCATTATTACCACAGACTGAGATAGCTATAGATAGGCAAATAAGGATTAGGGTGGTAAGGGTAGCACGGAAACTGCAGATACGCCAGTCTCCCAGTAAATAAAGAGTAGGTGTAAGGAAAGCAATGAAAATAAAGACTGAGTTGTGTATCTTAAGCAGTAAACAATGAGAAAGGCAAGTTGTATTTATTAATAAACTTAACTAAGTTCAATAAGAAGGACAGAAAAATAGGTAGAAGTGATGAACTAGTCAGGAAAGTGATACAGACGAGGACCTAAGAAGGAATGAAGAGCAGATTTGAAAGCATTAATTGATTTAGAAGCAACAACGGGATCAGGCAGAGAATTCCACAGAGAAACATGTCTGTTTGAGAACGACCTACTCCTAGCTTCCAATGAGGAATGAGTGTGGAAAATCTTAAACCTGTGTCCTCTAGTACCTAGTATAGGAGCCAGGGTAAAGATATCAGTGGGGCAGATGCTGGACTCATTGTTAAAGATCTTCCAGTACTTTATTAGGTCAGCACGCAGTAACCTGCCCTGGACTGAATAAAGGTCAAGAATTCTGAGACGCTCACTGTAGGGGAGATCAGATACACCGGCCACATGCCGTGTCCAGGATCTCTGCACAGACTCCAACAGCCTAAGATCTCCCTGGAAGCCAGTGTTCCACACACAGGAAGCATATTCTAACAAGGGTCTAATATAAGTCTTGTACATTGTGATCATAAATGGTTGAGATCTGCATAATGTACTTCGGAGGAGATTAGCAGCAAGACCAGATGCTCTGTTGACGGTAGCCCTAATATGGAGATGGAATCTGAGGGTAGAGTCAACCAAAACTCCAAGGCCCACCCCCAAACCCACAATGCACCACAGTACCCGAAGTTTTGGGGGGGGTTGGGGGAGAAATAGGTGTGAAGGTCCAGCAGGCTTCAGTAAGTGATGACAGTCAGAGCTGGTTCTTCAACTGGTCCATTCTGTAATGCTAAATGTTCAAAGTTATTATTATTATTATTATTATTATTGTTATTATTATTATTATTATTGTTATTATTATCATTACTATTATTATTTTTGTTATTGTTGTTATTGAAACCATTACTTATTCATGGTTTATATTGCAGGAGAGTGTTGTGGGGACCTTAACTGCCCTGCCACGCCCAGCCACGCTCCGCCCCGCCCCAGTCCAGCACAACACAGCCTCCCTGGACACTGCAATCCCCCCCCCCACCCACAATGAACATCCTCCTTCCAGATGAAATACCCTTGCCGGGGGAGGTGGGGAGCAGACAGGGACCCCCCACCCCCAATCCTCCGGGGCGCCCCGCTAATGCCCCGCCCATCACAGCCACCACAGATCATACTGCCTCCAGGGCCACCACCCAACCTCTCCCTGCCTCCCAATGTCTTCTCCCACCCACCCCCCTTCCTTGGCCCACCACCACCCCGCCCCCCCGGCCCCATGCCACTTTTCACCAAGATGCCAGCAAGCGGGGCGGGGCAAGTCATCCCTGCCCCGCCTGCTGAAAGGTGTGTGTGTGTATGTGTGTGTGGGTGTGGGTGTGTGTGTGTGTGTGTGTGTGTGTGTGTGTGGGTGTGTGTGTGTGTGTGTGTGTGTGTGTGTGTGTGTTTTGTAATGATATTGATAATTATTCATAATGTATTAATTTACTTAATAATAATGGTGATGATAATGATGATGTATATAATAATGATGATAATGATAATAATAATGCTGTTTTCAGCTATATTTTTACCTTTGTTGATTTATTTGTATATTTCTTCTCTCTCTCTCTGTGTGTCTGTCTGTCTGTCTGTCTGTCTCCCTCACACTGATTGGCTGTGACTCTTCCAGCCGTGTGACAGCTGATGATTACGACACCACCCCTGCCCCGGCCCTCACCAAGCCCCCACTGCTTCCTCTCACCACCACAACCACCAAAAGATCAAAAAAGATCAAAAAAGAAGAAGAGGAAGAGAGAAGAAGAAAGAGAATGAGAGAGGAGGAGGAGGAGAAGAGGAAGGAACAGAAGATGGAGAAAAAGAGAAAGAAGCAAATGAAGAAAGAGAGGAAAAGACAGAGGAAATTAGAGAAAAAAGCAAAGATGAAGGCAAAGAAGGAGATGAAGAAGAAGAAGAAGATGATCAGGAGAAGGAGGAAGAGCAGGGACAGCTCAACATCCTCCCCAGTACAGGTGGAGGAAAAGGAGGAGGAGGAGGAGGAGAAGAGGAGATTCAAGAGAGACAAGAGAAAGAAACAAGAATGGATTGAAAGAAGTGATGGGGAAGAGAAGGAAGAGGAGGAGGAGGAGGATGATAAACACTCAAGGAAGAGGAGGAAGGAGGAAGAAGAAAGAAGATTTATTAGAGATTCTGAGATTGATGAATGTCCTTCCTATACCCCACCAAGACTACAACAAGAAGAGGAGGAGGAGGAAGAGGAGCCCCCTTCCCCAGAGTCCTCCCCGGAGCTCCCCATGGGGCGGGGCTACTGGGACGGGGCAGAAAGGTGGGAGTGTGTGTCCCCTGCAGAGGAAAAACAAAGTACAAGACTGGGGTCAGTGGGGGGTGAGGGCGGGGTCAGGACACAGTGACCCCAGCAGTGACACGTCCGGCTACTGTGACCTCACCCCTGACTCCTCAGGCGGGGCGGCCGGGACAAAGGTGTTCAACTTGGAGGACATTCCTTACCCCGGCCCACCCCGCCTGCCTCACCCCGCCCTGAGAAGACACAGTGGGTGGAGGCCGGGGCAGGGGCGGGGAGTGGCCTGCGCCCCGCCCGCCCCGGCCCAATCTCCTTCCGCCTCGGGGCCAAGGGTGCCCTGCATCTGCCCCGCCCCGACCTGAAGGGCTTCCTCACCCAGGAGGAGGAGGAGGCCCGGGGCCCCCCGGGGATGCACGACAGCGTCGACGAGGGACTCCCCGCCCTGCCCCCCTCACCCCACTGCCCCCACCTTGCCCCACTGCCCTGCCCTGCAGCAAGCCAAGCCAGCCTGCAACCAAGCCAGCCCCACCAGTCTCCCGGACCACACGCCAGGACCGGCCGCCCCGGGAATCCTCCCCCGACGCTCAGGACAGTCCGCATTGCGCCTCCCCCGCCCCAAGGGACGCTGCCCCATGCAGGTCCCGCTCTCGCTCCCTGCGCCACCCGCCCCGGCCCGCCGCCGGCTCCCCCGCAGTCCGCCACAGGTCGCCGCCCCGCCTCAGCCCCGCCAAGGGCCGCTCTCCACCCCGGGATTCCTCCAGCGAGAAGGGCCGCTCGCCCCGCCCCCTCCCACCGCCACCAGGCCAGGCCCCACTCCCCGCCGCCCCACAGCAGGACACCCCGGTTTTATATGTGAGGAGAGGAGAATGAGGAGTAGGAGGAAGAGAAGATGAATGAAGAGAAAGAAAGGAGGATGTCTATGAAAACTCTGATAAATTCCACTAGAATTATGAAGAAAAAACTGAAAAACCCTCATAACAAAAATTAGACCCTTAGATTATCACTACAACAATGAAAGCACTTGATAATTTCCACTATAGACAGTTAAACCATCTCAAACGAATTAAAGTTAGGATTCACCATCTCGTTCCCTCACCATCTCTTGTCCCTCACCACACAGGCAGCAGCAGGTGATCCGCAGATACAACGCCACAATGAGTCGACTTCAAATTGATCTCGATAATCTCAAGGATGAACACTCCTCTCTTATGCTCAAGCTGGAACACAAGACGGTATGTGGTTGAGTGTTTGTTTTGCTTTTTATCTCTCGTCTTTCTCTCTCTCTCTCTGATCTTGCTTATTGGTATTTCTCAACCACAGTTCTTTGCATTATATGTTTCTCTCTCCAGAAAAAATAAACAATTAGCATCGACTAATAACTGTGGGAGGAGAAACAGTTTTAGTTCTGAGTAAATGTACTCTAACAGTTATATATACTGTACACACAGCACTTGGTAGACATCCTTACTGGCTTCACCTCTTCAGTTAATCCACTCGATATTTATGCAATATACATCAATTACTGTTATTCTTCTATTACTGTGTGTGTGTGTGTGTGTGTGTTGTCTGGGCAGCCAGGTATAGAGAGAGAGAAGACTAATAGTTATTTCTGTGTTCCAGGCAGCACTGAACATTGTGGAGAAGAGATATCGCTCCATCTTGGAGGAAAAGCAACGAGCTGAGGAGGAAAGATTAGTGGCCCTGCAGGTAATGTTCTGTCTGTCTGTCTGTTTGTTATAACTTTATTTTCTTGTCTTTCTTAGCAGTTATTTTGCTTCAGTACTTATTTACTTACTTTTCTTCTTAACAGACGTTACTCACACAAAGATATCTGAGTTGTGTTAGTATTGCCTGTGTGTGTGTGTGTGTGTTTGCCAAGCACCGTGGCGGCTCACCATCACCACTGGTTCTGTTTCCCCCAGGCTGAGTTCCGTCGAGAGCACGCGGCGCGCACCATTCAGCAAGCCTGGCAGCACTACAAGATGAGGAAGATGCTAAAGAAGGCACAGTGGAAGAGGAAGAAGAAGCCAAAGGATCTGAAGGAAACCAAGAAGTAGAGGAAGAGAGGTAGAGGGGTTGTTGTCCATATTGGTGTAGATGGTGTAGTGGGAAGTAGAGGTGTTGACATGTTCAGTCTGACCTGGACATTTGTACACATGTTCAAATCCTTTTCTTCAGTATCTGTGCGTATAAGAGAGAGAGAGAGAGATGCATAAAGATAAATAAAGGAATATAAGTGATGAACAAATGTGAGAGAGGTATTCCTATCCTCTCTCTCTCTCTCTCTCTCTCTCTCTCTCTCTCTCACACACACATAGAACCTTTATTATTTTTGTTATTATTAATATTGTTGTTATTATTGTTATTATTATTATTATTATTATTATTATTATTATTATTATTATTATTATTATTACAAGAGAGAGTAGTTGTGGTGGTGGCGGTGTTGCTGTTGTTGTCCCTGTTTAAGGTGAACAATAAAGAAATGCATTCATGTAAGATAATCCAAAGGTATTTTTTATTTTTTATTTATATTTATCCCTCGTTACTTAAGGTTACGTTGTGTTGGGTGGAATGAAGGGACGAATGCTGGAGTCAGTGGGTTTTACTGATATAAATGGGTTTATACATATCAATGGGTTTTACTAATATCAATGGGTTTATACATATCAATGGGTTTTACTAATATCAATGGGTGTTACTAATATCAATGGGTTTTACTAATATCAATGGGTTTATACATATCAATGGGTTTTACTGATATCAATGGGTTTTACTAATATCAATGGGTTTTACTAATATCAATGGGTTTTACTGATATCAATGGGTTTTACTGATATCAATGGGTTTTACTGATATCAATGGGTTTTACTAATATCAATGGGTTTTACTGACATCAATGGGTTTTACTGACATCAATGGGTTTTACTGATATCAATGGGTTTTACTAATATCAATGGGTTTTACTAATATCAATGGGTTTTACTAATATCAATGGGTTTTACTAATATCAATGGGTTTTACTAATATCAATGGGTTTTACTAATATCAATGGGTTTTACTGACATCAATGGGTTTTACTGACATCAATGGGTTTTACTGATATCAATGGGTTTTACTAATATCAATGGGTTTTACTAATATCAATGGGTTTTACTAATATCAATGGGTTATATTAATATCAATGGGTTTTATGCATATCTATTCCTATCAATGGGTTTCCTCATATCTCTTCCTATGAATGGTAAACTTTGGAGTGACAAGATGTGTTATAACATTACCAAGGCTAGACTTACTAATAATTAATGTGGGTGTTTTAGAGAAATAGGGAAGATTGTAAGTAAGTAATGTCATTGTTAGTGTTGAGACAATCTTATGGAGTGTGAAATAAAGAGTAGACAAGTGTATTATGGATGGATGAAGGTGATAGGTGATAGACAGAAAGAGGTGGAAAAGGCTAAAAATAGACAGATATAGTTAGACAGAGCTGGAAATATACAGAAATAGTTAGAAATAAGTGTTAATAGTTAGGAATAGACAGAAGTGGGTGGAAATAGAAATAGACAAATATTTAGAAATAAGTGGTAATAGGTAGGAATGAACAGAAATGGGTGAAAACAGGTAGTAAAGACAGAAATAGTTAGAAATAAGTCGTATTAGGTAGGAATAGACAGAAACAGGGAGAAATAGATGGAAATAGAGAGAAATTGGTAGTAATAGGAAGAAATAGGTAGAAATATGCCTGTTCCAGCTTCCTACACCTTAATATGGTATTCTGTTCTTAAATAGAGTGAAGTTATAGGAAGATTAATATATAGAGAAAGGCAGGGAGTCATACAGTTTATTAGAGAAAGAATTGAGTGATTGAGGATGCTAATTAACTTTTGCATTAGAGAGTTACTAGACATTATAGGAGTGTGAGGAAGATATTTGAGGCAGTTTTTTATTCTTAAATAGTGAAGTTATAGGAAGATTAGTATACAGAGAGAGGCAGGAAGGCATACTAGAGAAAGAATTGAAAGATTAGGGGTGATAATTAACTCTTGCATTAGAGAGTTACTAGACATTATAGGGGTGTGAGGAAGATATTTGAGGCAGTTTTTTGTTCTTAAATAGTGAAGTTATAGTAAGATTAGTATACAGAGATAGGCAGGAAGGCATACTAGAGAAAGAATTGAAAGATTGAATAATGAGTAATGATGAGTAATGAATAGTGAAGTAATGGTGAGTAATGAATAATGAATCATGAAGTAATGAGTAATGATGAGTGGGTAATGGTAGCTCCTACTTTTTAACAAATATCTAAGTAAATGTGGAACGAAACATAAATCTGATAGTACACCATGATAGTCCAATAAATTCTGCACCTTTTACTATCACCACTATCTGAGAATAGTTTGTGGTTAGTGTTGAAAAAGAGAAAAAAATTGTACTACTTTTTAACAAATAGCTAAGTAACTGTAGGACAAAACACAAATCTGATAGTACCACATGATAGTCCATTCAATTTTATATCTATTACTATCCTCACTAATCCACTAACACCTTCAATAAGCCTATAAAAAAAAAAATGTGTAAGGTAAGGTGACACATTTTGAAAGTCACCCCTAAAATGACTGCACTTTCTTCAATAACAACCACTTTCACTTACTACTACATAACTTCAAGGAAATATTGGCTATATGGAGACAGGACACTATGAACCTCACTCTAACCCTGTATAATACAACTAGGTAGAACTAAGTAGATACATACAACACACGCCCACCTGCACGCAATTTTGTATTTTAAAAGTCCCGGGTTAGAGATGGCGCTCCGTTCCATGCAGACACATCTCAGTCATCTCTCCCTCCCTGCTGCCCCATACCACCACAGCTGTACATGTGTTGATAATATTATTTTTTGGAGTGGCACCGCTGCCACACGCTATCCACAGTGCCAAAACCAGCAGGGAGGAGTTATTTCCCACCCCTGAACCAGCCCAGGTAAGGGAAACAAGCCAGGGAAATAGGAAACTCAGGGGAAAGGAGATGCCAAGAGGGACAGGGCACACACCCAAGCTACTACGTTGTGTTGTGGTAATATTATGATGAAGTGTTGTGTGGGTTGGTGGGTGTGTTTGTGCGTTTGTGCGTCTGTGTGTTTGTGTATCGTGTTTAGGGTATCCAGTTGTCCTGCCCATGTGTTTATTTGAAGGCTCTGTTGGGGCCCTAGTGTGGGACTCACCTGGTTGACTCACCTGGTTGGCCACCCCATTATTACCACAGACTGAGATAGCTATAGATAGGCAAATAAGGATTAGGGTGGTAAGGGTAGCACGGAAACTGCAGATACGCCAGTCTCCCAGTAAATAAAGAGTAGGTGTAAGGAAAGCAATGAAAATAAGGTAAATTTATAGTTTAATACAATATCCCCCATCTCTACCATCACCCCCCAACCCCTCCAACAAGCTTGGAGGCCTTTGGGGATTCAGGGGTTTGGGAGGGGATGCACATTGCACATGAGTGATATGAGCGATATGACCTACTGAAAAAATCTTCGGGAACTTCTCTAAAAGTGTCAAGAATTTCCCTAAATTTAGGAAAATTTCATTAATGAACCAAACCCTAACATGAACCACACATAACGTAACCTAGCCGGGGGGGATGCTGTGCCCCCTGGACTTAGAAAAACTTGACAGACACAGTATATTCCCGGACCTTTAGCAGCGTTATTATTCATTTCCGACAGGTAGTTTACTGATTGGAAATGTTGTAAATAGTAATAACAACAACCTGACGGTGGTCAAAATCATCTAGTGTTCATTGTACTAATCTATAATATAACCGAAAATAAAGACTGAGTTGTGTATCTTAAGCAGTAAACAATGAGAAAGGCAAGTTGTATTTATTAATAAACTTAACTAAGTTCAATAAGAAGGACAGAAAAATAGGTAGAAGTGATGAACTAGTCAGGAAAGTGATACAGACAAGGACCTAAGAAGGAATGAAGAGCAGATTTGAAAGCATTAATTGATTTAGAAGCAACAACGGGATCAGGCAGAGAATTCCACAGAGAAACATGTCTGTTTGAGAACGACCTACTCCTAGCTTCCAATGAGGAATGAGTGTGGAAAATCTTAAACCTGTGTCCTCTAGTACCTAGTATAGGGGCCAGGGTAAAGATATCAGTGGGGCAGATGCTGGACTCATTGTTAAAGATCTTCCAGTACTTTATTAGGTCAGCACGCAGTAACCTGCCCTGGACTGAATAAAGGTCAAGAAGTCTGAGACGCTCACTGTAGGGGAGATCAGATACACCGTCCACATGCCGTGTCCAGGATCTCTGCACAGACTCCAACAGCCTAAGATCTCCCTGGAAGCCAGTGTTCCACACACAGGAAGCCTATTCTAACAAGGGTCTAATATAAGTCTTGTACATTGTGATCATAAATGGTTGAGATCTGCATAATGTACTTCGGAGGAGATTAGCAGCAAGACCAGATGCTCTGTTGACGGTAGCCCTAATATGGAGATGGAAGCTGAGGGTAGAGTCAACCAAAACTCCAAGGCCCACCCCCAAACCCACAATGCACCACAGTACCCGAAGTTTTGGGGGGGGTTGGGGGAGAAATAGGTGTGAAGGTCCAGCAGGCTTCAGTAAGTGATGACGGTCAGAGCTGGTTCTTCAACTGGTCCATTCTGTAATGCTAAATGTTCAAAGTTATTATTATTATTATTATTATTATTATTATTATTATTATTATTATTATTATTATTATTATCATTACTATTATTATTTTTGTTATTGTTGTTATTGAAACCATTACTTATTCATGGTTTATATTGCAGGAGAGTGTTGTGGGGACCTTAACTGCCCTGCCACGCCCAGCCACGCTCCGCCCCGCCCCAGTCCCGCACAACACAGCCTCCCTGGACACTGCAATCCCCCCCCCACCCACAATGAACATCCTCCTTCCAGATGAAATACCCTTGCCGGGGGAGGTGGGGAGCAGACAGGGCCCCCCCACCCCCAATCCTCCGGGGCGCCCCGCTAATGCCCCGCCCATCACAGCCACCACAGATCATACTGCCTCCAGGGCCACCACCCAACCTCTCCCTGCCTCCCAATGTCTTCTCCCACCCACCCCCCTTCCTTGGCCCACCACCACCCCGCCCCCCCGGCCCCATGCCACTTTTCACCAAGATGCCAGCAAGCGGGGCGGGGCAAGTCATCCCTGCCCCGCCTGCTGAAAGGTGTGTGTGTGTATGTGTGTGTGGGTGTGTGTGTGTGTGTGTGTGTGTGTGTGTGTGTGTGTGTGTGTGTGTGTGTGTTTTGTAATGATATTGATAATTATTCATAATGTATTAATTTACTTAATAATAATGGTGATGATGATGATGATGTATATAATCATGATGATAATGATAATAATAATGCTGTTTTCAGCTATATTTTTACCTTTGTTGATTTATTTGTATATTTCTTCTCTCTCTCTCTGTGTGTCTGTCTGTCTGTCTGTCTGTCTCCCTCACACTGATTGGCTGTGTCTCTTCCAGCCGTGTGACAGCTGATGATTACGACACCACCCCTGCCCCGGCCCTCACCAAGCCCCCACTGCTTCCTCTCACCACCACATCCACCACCACCGCCGGCCTGGCCACTGCCCCACCGCTGCCGCCGCCGCTGTTGGGTTTGGGGAAGGTGGGGGTGACCAAGCTGTTGGGGAGCAAGGAGGCCAAGAAGAGACTGCTGGCCTTCTCTGGGAAGACAATGAAGAAGAAGAAGAAGAAGGAGGAGGAGGAGGCACAGATAAAGGAAGAGTTCTTGGTATTCAGAAACGCTTTGCTCTCTCACCACACCTGATTTCCAAAGCCGCAGAGATGATTAGCGAGGTTTTCAAGAATGTTTCTACAGTTAATAAAGTGGAAATCTTGTCACTCTGCCTCTAGAACTGTAAAAACAACCGTTCCTTTCCCAACATAATGTACACAGACTTACAGTGTTCCTTTTGATGTTTACAGTCGCTGTACACATTTCACAACCTGAGCAGCGGGTGGTAATGTCACTCCACTAGATGACCGCTGTCCCCGCGATGACTGTCCTGTCGTGTCAAGCCCTGCCCAGCTGCTCTTCGGTAAGGCAACAGTCAAGGAGTGTTCTTAATCTTTCATCCCTTTTATGTAATGCAACAATTAACTGGTGTTCTTAATCTTTCACCACTTTCACTGGCAACCTCCCAAACTCCCTGCCTGCTTCTGTATTTCCTTGTAGAAAGGCTTTCTGCATCCATCCCTGTTCTGTCCATATCATGATCTAGTTATAGTTTTTGTATCTTTTGAAGTCAGAAGATGAATGGCCAACACCCTTTGGTAATAATAATAATGTTTAATATTTCAGAGCCAGTAGGGTGGAAATGTGATGAGGAAGAGGATAGTGGCAATAAGAATGGTCTGGGCCTCATCCTGCTGGTGGTGGGGTGTGTGGTGGGTGCGATTGTGACTGGCATAACCGTGGCCTGAGCAATACTCCACACCTGGCCCTCCCTCACACAGATGTTTACCTCGGCCACACACTATTCACCAGGTGGGTTGGAGTGGGTTAGTAGTGGGTATTCATTCCAGGGCTGGCAGGTACTTTATTTAGTAAGAGGTTTTATGTTAGGTAAGCTTAGTAGGCCAGTTTGTTTGCAAGGGAGGACACAGCTTACAAGACAACACAATTCTAGGGTTGTTATATCAGGGATAGATAAATAGATGATGTCTTGAAACCTCCCTCTTCAATAAAGTCAAATCATAGGAAGTTGGAAATGGTCAACAATGTGTTCTTTGTTTTAGTTCCCATCAGGTCCAGTGTGCACAAGAGGGTTATTGGCTCCAGGAAGCAGCAAGTGGTGCTGTTAGTCTGGACGCCACAGGGACGTCATGGAGCTGCTAAGTTTGCATCCATCATTGCCGCCAATTGTTTTCATTATTGTTTTTCGTCTCTTGCAATTTTGTTATTGTGTTTGATATTTTCCAGGTATACGATTACCTGGAACTATCTTCGTTACCTGAGAGGCAGCAGCTCCACCTGGCTGGACTCTATCCTTGCACAGCGCTCCATTAAGGTAACATACACACACTTTCCCTTCTGTAGACAAAATGAACACACACACACACACACACACACACACACACTCTCCCTTCCACAGATAGAATTAATGCACTCACCAACACTTACAGATCATCATGGTGGCATCCGAGGTGGCTTGGCAGAGACAGCTGGAGTGGAAGGAGCCAGACGCCGGCTTACAAAAAGGACATGTGAGTCTGCTGTCCACCCCGAACAATGCCTTGGACCAGCTGCTCTTGCCTTACCTCCTGCGACGCCTGCACGACCAGCCGGACCTTGCCGGGGACTACTCCAGGCTCTTCCATATTAGGTGAGCTTGTGTGGAGTTTGCAAGGGAAGGCAGACCTTACAGGACACAATTTTAGGGTGATATCAGGGAGAACTTTGATTGTAAATTAGAAGTGTTATGCAAGGGAGAACAGAGCTTGCAGGGGGGGCGTGATTGTTTTAATGCTGTATTGTATATATATCCTAGTTTGACGTCTAATACACTTGTCTCATTCACATCCTTATTTATTTATTGATGTATTTTCTTTGTGTGTGACGTCTAATACTTTCTTTTGATAATGTGTGTCATAGTGTGAGGTTTAACATGGCATTGGCTCCTTCCTTGGCTGTGCAGGTTCTCCGAGGTGAGCCACAGTGCAGTAGAGCTGGGCAATGTTGTGTCCTGGAAGAGATACAAGATTCCCCAACACACCAGAATTCTCACTGCCTCCCTCCCTCCATGGGTTAGTATGTGGTGGTGGTGGTGGCTAAACTAATGTAATAAAATAAATGCCCATTGAGTTGCCGGTGTCCCATTTAGTTCAGTTTCTCTATGTGTGTGTGTGTGTGTACGTGTGTTTGTTTTTGTTTGTTCTTATATTGTGTTTCATGTCCCTCCTCCTCCTCCTCCTCCTCCTCCTCCTCCTCCTCCTCCTCCTCCTCCTCCTTCCTTCCTTCCTTCCTGCCTTCCTTCCTTCCTTCCTTCTT